>CM029606.1:61719295-61811623 GCA_017311375.1 Mytilus coruscus | reverse complement strand
ATTGTTTTACACTAGTCATTTTGGGGCCCTTTATAGCTTGCTGTTCGTTGTGAGCCAAGGCTCCGTATTGTAGGCCGTACTTTGACCTATAATTGTTTACTTTTTACACATTGTGACTTGGATGAAGAGTTGTCTCATTGGCACACATACAACATCTTCTTATTTCTAATTATTATAGATACTTAAAATAATAAGTTCCAATATGTCTCATTTTGTAAATTACGGATAATATGCAGATGCATAATAATTCAAAGACAGAAGAATTATGTTATATTTGTATTTCTCTAACCAATAAATTGTGAAGTTTGATTTGTTAATGCGTCGTTGAACATGATAACAGGGTTATTTATACTCACTTACAATGACTTCTTCAGGCTCATGATTTCTTTTTCAAGAATGAACGCTTATTCATTGTATCTAAAATACTTCACCTGTATATGGGATATACATTTCCCAACTCATTCGGTATTCAAGAGCTTGCAGCTGCTACTCAGAAACGTAAAACGTCATCAGTGTCTGAGCAGAAAGTCGATGAACAGAACGTCTCGTCCTTTTTCTAAAAAGGTTCATCGGAAGATACCAAGACCTTGTTGAAAAATTTTCCGTAACAACTTCACAAATAATACATGATTGTCTTGAACTATAGATTCTGGGTACTGACGTTGTTATCATCTTAATTACGTGTTATAGTATTCTTTTTATTTGTCTTTGCATATTTTAACCTTTACTATACTTTTGGCATGGCTTGGTATTCATACATCCCGCCAATGTGTTATTGTGCTATGGTCATTTTTTGTATTCTTGTCTTTCATTTTTGCTTACGTACTTTGTCTAAGAGTGACTATATGCCATTTTGTTTTTCTTTGTTGAAATAGTTATTTGTTTTATAGTGATTAAGATTATAACACAATGTTGACAGCTGTAACCCATTTTTTTTTACATTTTTACCTTTTATGTCTGTTTGTTTTGCTCACACATAATAATGGAATTTTATTCGAATGTCATACAAGTGAGAGGTTTAGCTAGCTATAAAACTAGGTCTAATCTACCATTTTCTACATAAGAAAATGCTTGTACAAAGTCAGGAATATGACAGTTGTTTTCCATTCGTTTGATGTGTTTAAGCTTTTCATTTTCTTTTTTCTTTTCTTTTTTTTTAACACAAATTAATCAATTTTATTGCACCATTGCTGTTAACACTTCACTAAATCTACAACTTCAATTAAGTATCCCTTTCAATTAGTTATTGAATATCTAGGGAAAGATATTCAATAAAATATATATCTATAAAGTAAGTTATATTAATACATTAGAACAGTTCTACATAATAATTTTTTTTTACCGGAATACGGTACGTTTCTTAACCTATACTGTATATGATTTTTTATAAAAGCTTCACTGAACCGCGAAATTGACGATGATCTTTGATACTGATAGCATGACTCTTCAGCCGACAATAGAATTTTGAACTGAAAATTTTTTGTTTTGTTTACACCACTGAATTATGTAAAAAGTCTTGGATGATAAAGTAAGAATGCTTTTTTTTTCACATTATGTGTACAACTTCATTTTTTAACAGTAAATGTTAATTTCTATGATAAAGCCAAAGATCGGAAGTTGATCAAAAGTACACGTGGTCTTCAAATTATACATGTATGCAGTAACGTTGCATTGTGTTGTGTAATCTGCTCGCTCTCCTGCTCATTATAATTTTGCATTGTGAACAGGAATAAAATTATTTAATAACAATACTAATTCAGTGTAGCTGTAATAATGAGTAAAATTGCGAATTTCAGTTAATGCACACCTCTCATTCAAAAATTTCAAAACTGATACGGCATAACTGACTGGACACATTTGCAGTCATGTATTAACGAGGTCACAGTTAGGACATGTATCTAATAATTATCATTTCATTTAAAGGAATTCGAAATATTCCCATGTTTTAAGTATTATTTTCCTGTTTTTTTTTTGCTTCTGATTTTATTTATGTTAATAATGTCCCAGATTTCATTTTTGAAGATTTTAAACATATCAATGACCTTATCTTTCTTGTCAGACATATAATATGCTTGATAGATGGAAAAGAAAATTATAGTTAATAGAAAGTACATATCAAAATAAGCTTTATCTTCAATTTTATAGCCGGTTACTAAACTTTCAAGACTAAGTATATGCTTATCTATTCTTAAAAATGCTAAAAGCTGGTCAACTTTATGTCAATAATGAACATTATATGAACAGGAAAAAAGAAGTGTTTATAATCATCATGTTGCTTACAATGAAAGCACAAACCGCTTGGTACTATTTTCCATTTATAAAGTAATTCATTACAGGCTAATATATAATGTATTATTTTCCATTTAAACATTTTAAATTTGTTGTTTTCAAGGTAGTTAAAAATAAAGTTAAATGTGGATTTCAATTTTGTAGTCATTTGTTTATGAAGAATTCTTTCCCACATTAAAACTCCTGTCGGTTTAGCATGTGTAAATTGAATTTGCAAGAAAGTATATACTTCTTTGTTACTCATATCTGGTGAAATTTCATGTTTTAGTAGTATTTTTAACTTCACCGATTTTTTTATATTGACAACAGTTTTGTAAGAGCTTTCTTGTTTTAAAATATTTTGCCAGTGCTTTGGTATAGCTTTTTTAACTAATGAAAATTCTCTAATCCAGTCTTGTTTATTCCTTAATTTTTTTAGTACAGTTTCTGATGAGATGTATCCGTTTTCATCTTATATATTATTGATGTACAAAATATTTCTATTAATCCAGTTTTGAAAGAACAGACATTTTCCATTGTCTTTGATTAGACGATTTCCCCATATCAGTTGTTTTCTAACTTCAAGAAAGCTTTACATTTTGCAATTTGTTAAGGGACTTACCTATTTGAATTTTCCTTTGTGTTCGGTATTTTTTTTTTATTTTACTTTTTTGTTTCAACGGTTTTGTTTTTTTTAAATAAAGAATACAACGACGGAGCAGGATTGAAAAACACGAAAATTTGGTTGAGGGGAGCACTAATTAATAGAAAAACGATGTTTATTAAAATGGTTTTTGATGAGTACATGTAGTTTTCAAGTGTTCCATTATATGTCACAACATTTCTACTTGCAATTGACAAAATATGTGCGCTTTTAATGATGTTCTTCATTCTAAAAACAAAAATTAAACCTCAGCGCTCGTTCAAGACTATCTGTTGCACAGGTTTGAGTGAAAGTCTTAGCGAGGTGTCATGTACGGTGAACCTTGCGTCATAAGAATAACAGGGAACTTTATTTCAATGTGTATAGTTTATTAGCTAACCTGGCTACTCCCTGTTTGGGAGGCTGGTGCCGTAGAAAAGCATTGCAACAATAGTTTCAATCTTTCCAAAATGCCTTAAATCTAACAGCTAAAGTCTCGTAACTCTGCAACAACAAAGCCACATTTAAAAGTTAAAGTTATTTGTTGGGTAGCTTTTCATTGTGACAGAAATTAAAACAAAATACTAGTTTATATAGCTAGGCAATTTTTTGGAGGAACATAAATTATGTATTCCAAGGTAATCTAATTCTTTGATTGAAATCAAATGTAAGAAAATGATTTCTAAAAAAAATGATAATGCATGAAAGGAATATTTGCGGATGGTGTGGTCTGTTGAACTATTTGGTATGTATAGATTATCAGGTTTTTTATACATTTATATAGTTAAATAGCAGCCACTAGCCACAATATGAACCTTTTCGCAGCGAACGATCTAAAAAGCTTTACATTCTCCTCAAACATTGTGGCGTCGCTGATAATGTCTGCTCACGTCTCAAAACCGTGATACGAGAATTACGGAGCATCTAAGCAGGGTGATATAGGCGAAGGAAAGGACGATAATATTGGTTATTTCTTTTATCCATTTTATGTATTAAATTAGTAAAATGACCAAAAGTGAAGTAAGTGATCATATGTTGTTGTTTTAGAAAAAAAAGTACACATTGCAATTAAAATTATAAAAAAATATTTAGGACTAAATATATGATGTAATAGATAGCTTTTTTAATCCAAAATAAAAGAAAATCATATTAGAGGACCAGCTACGTTGTTAGCAGGAGACTATTTGTCAATTTGAACCTAAGGAAACTGTATAATCATATATAATATATATAATTTTATTTATAGTGCAACCTGATATAACATTTTTACATACATTAATACAAAGTCAATCAGCCAGCCTTCAAAGGCTTACAAAGCACTGTCAATTAATATCTATAACTAGTGCTAATATTTATTTAAAATTTATACTTCAAGAACATTTTCAAACAATGTATAATCATATTTTGTATTGACACATTAATTTGGAATGCTACTGATCAAGAGAACTTTTTAAAAAGAAAGAAAGGAAAAAGTATGATAATGTATTTGATGTCACTTTAATTAGATAAAAAAAAAAAGCATTACTAACATTCAAAATAACATAAGTCTGACGTTAATAAGATATGACTGTCAAATATCAGTATTTATATCTTTTATTGTTGATGGGATTCAATCTTCTTGTTCTAAATGCAAACTTCAGTTAATGTTAATACAGCCTATATATCCTTTTGGCGAATCATAAACTTACATGAAATTATAAAAAGAACTCTTGCCATTTCAATTACAGTATTCGGAATAAATCGAATGTGTCAATAATTTTATTTAAATAGAATGACTGTGTATAATGTCAATTGTTTCCTCAAAATATGATTAACCATTCAATTTTGAAATCGTTGAGATAAATCCGTAGTATATATCCGAATTATATTTTTTCTGTTTCACTCAGATATATCATAATACAAAGATCTAAGGAATAGAAAATGAATTGGACTGTTAAATTGCGTAGATGTTGGGTTATCTAGATATAGTTATGCCCATCCGGTTGAAGCAGCCAGCCTAGTTCCGTTTTGAGTTCATGAGATTCTCTTTTTTTAATTTTTTTATTTGTATATTGAAAATGGCTGTACGGGTTTTGAACATCTGTATACTGTAAACCAACTAATTTTCGCGGGCGATTTTTTTTTCGCGACTTTCGCGAGAAGAAAAATAACGCGAATATAAATCGCCGCGAACATTTAAAACTTGTCTAACTAAATCAAGTAAATTTGAAAATCGCGAAATTAAATCGCCGCGAATTGGGATAGAAAGGACTAAACGCGAAATAAAGTATCCGCGAAAATAAGTTGGTTTACAGTATTACTATTGCCTCTTAATTAGGCAGAATGCTACGCTCTAAGCACGGAAATCATCTCCCTCAGCATTTTGGGGATTTTATGTCTCTGATCATTTTTGCTACATCTATCTTCAAATACCTGTTCCTGAGGACATCTCCTACCTCCATGACAAATATAATTTTTCCCCGCAGAAAAAGCCCCGAACAACATAGTTTTTTAATTTAAATTACATTACATTGACTGCTTGATAACGGAATGATATATTGATAATTCACTAAGAATATCAACATGTCCTCCTACGACACTTGCAAAAAAGGAAATCCATAACTTACTGTCCTTGATATCAAAATTTTATAAATGTCCTTACAAACAACGTTATATTGCTAAATCTCCAAATGCTCAACGAAACCTCTTCCTAAACTATTTTCATCATTTTATCAACAAGCAAAGTTGGGCTTTAGAGTTTTTATGAAGCTTCTAAATCTAGAAGCGGTGTGAATCAGAAATGGATACTAAAAAAAATTAAAAGATCTGTTATAACATATGCAATCTAAGTATCTTTCGTAAAGATAAAGTTCTTTCACTAAATAATAAAAGTTAGATGACTATGTTGAACACATCAATCTCTTTCGAAAATCTTGGTCCTCAATGCTCTTCAACTTAGTACTTCGTTTGGTCTTTGGACTTTTTTTAATCGGGCGTCAATTAATCAAGTATACAACAGATACAGTTATAGAGTAACTCATATATTGACCTACTTCTAGACATTGACAATAAGGATCGGTTGAAACCAAAGGAACATTTTTAATTATCGAATTGTGAACTTTCTATTTCATTGAAGCAGCATTTCGATAGCGCCTGCTTACGAATCATGTATCTCCAATTTGCTCCGATAGTTCAGAGATTCTGCATTTCCTATCATGATTTCCTTGATAAAGTGTTCTCAATGAAAAGGAAGCTATTGAAACAGGGTTCTAAGTGGTAAAATTGACGTCATCCCTTTCTATTTTTTTACTGAACGACAGAACAAATATTGAGTACGGTAAAAAATTTGTTATAGAATAAATAGCAACGTAACGAAATTGCGGTAAGGAACAGTTAAACGTAAAATTGTTAAGTCAACAGATTAACCAAAAAGTCAAGAGGTTTCACTTTTTTAATATTTTGCTATACTTGGGTATGGGTTTTTCTCATTATTGAAGGCCGAACGGTGAACTATAGTTGTAAGCTTTACATCATTTGGCCTCTGGTGGAGTGTTGTCTCATTGACAATCATATCATATCTTCTTATTTTTATATTGACACATATTACCATTGTTTTTCTTCCAGATACTGCTTACTTTATCTGCCACAAATTTCATCATTGACAACACAGGATAAGACAAAACAGGAAAAGACAAATATTTTATTTAAGTATCATCAGTTTTTACAAATAAAATGTAGAACATTGTAAAATTGCAGGTTAACAACATGATTAACTTTATAAGAAATACTATGAGTCGATCAAATGTAATACAAATGCAAGTCAACTAGCATGAGTAAAAAATACATAGTCGCTTTAATTAAATGTCATTGCAGATTTTGGAAGCATAAGCAGCGTATTTTCTTTTGTATAAAAACAATATCAACTTTTCATTATTAGGTATATTTAAAAAAAGGATCTCATTAACATTACCAGCATTATCAAAAATAACATTACGGATATCTGCATATACTGGACAATCTAACAAAACGTTAAAACATACTCTATTTTTCAAATTAATCTTTCGCGAAGAACAGTTTCTATTCTTATAGGCGCTATGTCACATCTAAATTTTGCTAAAAAACTCCTTTATTTTCAAGGGATATTTAAAAGTAAAAACATATTACACCAAACACATTCTTAAACAACCTATATTTATGTAATTTATTTTTATCATGTGACATAAAGATACGTTTGAATATTCCTATTCAAAGTCTTATTTAAAATAGTTTCATTACACAAATACTCAATATATAGTTCCTTCAGCTTATTGTTTTTCCATAAAATGTTATTTGTTTTACTCTTCCACATTTGTTAACACATATCTACACTGTTTTGTTAACTCTATCATTATTTCTTTTAATAAATCTTGACCAATTTCTTAAAAAGACGTGTTTGATTATGCATGGTATCCAGCCAGTGTCTTCATACAAAGAAATATATGGTGTGTATTTTCCGACACCAACAAAGAAGCACACGGCACCATTTATTACAGTATAACTACATGAAAGATCACATGGTCCTCATATAAAGGCAATATAATACATTACAGACCATACAAAAGTATCAAACAATTTTGTGAATGTACAATAATTAAAACCACCATTAGCTTCACATTTATATATCAGCAAATCCGAAGATTACATGCTACATTTATAGTTACGAAAAGCTATACCTAATATCAAATGAATATGTTAAACATCACAGGCGAAAGTATACACATACAATGTTATAGACCACAATTTACATCAAACCAATCTGTTAAGCGAACACAAGACCGAGCATTATTATAAAGAGAATTAAGTTCCTTTTAACATTTTAGCTAGTGCCAATTGGTTTTAATTTACAAAATTACAAATTTCTATTTATCGAATCATCGGAATTTTAAAAGGTAAATAAATTCTACATCAGTTCATCATGTTCATTGTTTACGAAGAATTCCAGATCTTTTTGTCATAATTAATGTATTCAAATGGTCGACAGTACAACACCTATTCCAAAACCATTCAGATCATCACACAATCAGCCAATAACATCAGGTGTATGCTCAAGTCTTGATTTCTATACACCACAGTACAGTTTATGTGAAATCTTGAAACACTACTACAGTTAGACAATGAATCCCTTGGATCTAATGTGGAGCTTTTCGGAATAGGAGTTATAACCACTTTCGACCACATTGCCGGAACTTTACCAGCCTAAAAAAGCATTAATATTTTCGTTGGAGCATTTACAATTTTCTATTACAATTCAGCTTGAATTTCGTCATATCAGGATGATTAACCGTTTTGCTTTAACATTTAAGAACATTAAGCATTACTTTTCAGAGATATTATCATGATTTCGATTAATCGTATTTGAGAAATCAGACTTCAATTATTCAATACCTCATCTTAATTACGAGAAATATAATCATTGTCCAATTTTACTTCCACAGGAATACAACTTTGGCGTATATTGCCTTAACATAATTTTCCAATTTTTTCCCCAGAACTGTTGTGAATTTTTACACGAACTGCTCAATTCCTCTTGTACTAAATAGCAATTTAGACGGTTGTTTTTTCTTTTTGAACCGCTTTATCAAAAAATTTCCGTTGATTTATAAATACTTGACGAAACTTATTTTCTGCTTTCGAATTATACATTTAATCCGTATTTTGTCATACGCACAAACTTCGTTCAACAATTCAACCAGCTCCGCATTGCGCCAAGCTTAATACATCTCCTCCTTTTATAATTTACATCTTGGGATAATACAATCACATCACTTAAGATGATAATCTTGAAAGTGCGTACATATCGGACATATTTTGCTTAATCAGGATACACGAAACAGTATACATTTTGTATAAGCCAAAAATGCATTAACCGCGACAGATCCTGCAAATTCAATTTCTGATGAATATATCAAATTTCTATTCATGACCGTTAACATACCCTCTTGATCAGTCGAGTTTATGAAAATTAGCTGATGTGATATTCCACAGAATATTCTCTCAATTTGAATAGCATTATAACAGGACCAGGGAAACTTCTAAACAAAGGTGTATATCAAATAATGTTCATGGTTTTTTTTTAAATGATGTGTTGTGTTCAATTAAACGTTATATATATGACTGCATATGCATTTCATGGAAACGTTACAACAATTCATAGAAATGTTAAAGGCAAAACAAACAAACGACTGTCTATAAATCATGGTTTGGTTTCCCGATTTAAGCATTAAACCATAGGTGCGAGACATGATTTTTAAATATATGTACATCTTCTAGTACTCAATTTGAATGTTTTGAAGTGTTAAAGGGATATAAAAGCGGAGATATTGCTAATATTTAAGTATTAACGTCTTGCATAAAAAATCCAAATAAACGCATCAAATTGTCAAATATTCATAACAACACAATTTTGTTTCAGGAGTTTTATGAAGGAGGGGGACATTACAATAAAATTTGACGAACGTTCTACATTCTTTATTACAAAGTGGTTAATTTGTCGGTTCTAAAAATGTCTTTGGTAACGCATCATATGACTCTTCTCCTAATATTGTCCTATTCCTGACCACGTCAATTACCACTGGATAGATACGAATTTTGAATGGATGATGACAATGCATGACCTATCGACTTAACTAATATCCAAAGTTTTTATTTTTTTTATTTATTTATTTCAAATAACGCTTTTAGAGACTTTTGATCGTCGAGTAACTTTTGTGCTGTTTGCACATGGACGGAAACAAAAGAGATACTTTGTACATATTTTTATTTGTAAAAACGACCAAAGGATTTCGATAATGGATAAAAGAAGATATATTTATATAACAGTTTAATTCTTGAATAATTTAAAGATAATGATCCTCCTTGTACTTTTTGATAGAGTCATGAAAATATCACTTCAGTCGGTGATTGTCATCGATTTTCTTACAACAAAACTCTGTATATAAACTTCTTGTGTAGAAACACCATGGCTTCATTATAATGGGAAGTAAAAATATCGGATGAATCAAACTGAATATTATAAAATATTATTTACCTCTTCATTCTTACGTATGAATAATTCAGACAAAGGCTGTTCCTCTCTTAGTCATTCTGATGAGTATGGGACGATGGCATGTCCACATCTTTATGATGGGAATGGCGCTCAAAGTGTGCAACACATTTCGTATGTCTATATTCTCCATCCTAAAGAGTGGACATGCCTTTTTTATTGTTTTATCACATAAACTACTTGAAAACATCACTGACATGTCACACAAAACTGAATAATCAGACAAAATTGGTGACATAAATGAATAAGGTTTAACTTGTAGTAACTGACAAAATATATGACAAAAATCAGTTATAGACAGAAGAAAGCACTGGCATAAAAAGGTTAACCAGTATGGTATTCATGTATTTTAGGGGATACTGTCTATATTGGGTTATACTAAACTAGCCCTTACAGTAGCCTAAATCCTAACCATAACCTCATCCTAACCCTTAAGCTTAAAGTACATGGTACCCTAAAGTAAACGAAGAAAAGCAGTATATACCTATCCTAATAATATGATTGGACATATCAAACAGTAGCAAATATCTCCTCCTTCGTGTACATTACATTACTGTTTTATGCCTTTATATCATGAACTGGTACCCTGAGTGGTTGGAACTTCTATTTAACAATATCAGGAAAAAGAAACTTTTTTATCCTATATCGACTCAAACAAGCATAGTACAGGAGTTACCCATTAAAATAATTATTTAATTTCCTTATCATCTATCATCTTAATAATACCTTAACAATCGAGTGATCTCTCCCAGGTTGTCATAAATTCTCGTGTTCCCATTATCTCAATTCCTTTTTTGTCAACACACCAACATTCTTTAACATTGCATTTAATCTTTTCATATTCACCATCAACTGAACAGCGTATTTGACGTGCTCCTAATAAACCTCTACTGCTCTTTAATGATTCAAAAACACAAGGTTTCAAATTTCTTCCTGGAAAATTTTAAAAAAAACAAACAAAACTTTTGCATTATAAATTTCTAAGGTCGTTTAAAACGATTTTTTGGTGAGTTTAATTTTTATGGAATTATTGAGTCATGCATTCATAAATACTTAAACTGCGTCTTCTCTTCACACTCCTTTTTACATTTATTACGAATTAACAAGATATAATTGACAACAAATACTTCATTCGGTAATTTCTCATACCATCTTGACTTTGGTAAAGAATCAAACAAAAACTCATGGAGGTCAAGGTGAGCGGCTTGTGTTTTAGAAATAAAATGATAAAGCGATGATCGTTTTGTTTCTTTTTTTGATATTTCCCACACGTTCACATTAGTCAATAACACTTTGCCATAACAATTGTTATATGATTTGGACCATTCTTATTGTTTTTAAATTTTTAGCACTATCTTCCTTCCGCTTTAAAAATTTTTATCTTCCATCACAATTTTTTACTTCGTATTTGCCAAATTCTAACAAAGATTTGTCATGTTAGGTCATGGCATACGCAATTACAGCGAATTCGAATATGGGAGAAAAATAATTGAAAAGCAGTCCTTTCCATGATTTGAATGAAACAAAGGAGTTTCTCTTGAAGAAATTATATGTACAAGTGTTTTATAATATAAACAAGCCATTCAGTTATAAAAACATATTCATCTTTCTGGTTAAATTTTATGGATCATATGACTTTACATAATCTTTAAGTTATAAGCATATGGTTGAGATAAAAAAAAAATATTTGGTGCTTTCCTAGACATTGGTTTAGGCTGAAATTTAATTGTATAAGGTTACTGGCTTGTCCATTTCTTTTAAATCGATGAACAGAAGCCCGGTATTTCTTTGTCAATGAGCCAAACAATACATGCATTTTTATTCATTACAATTCCAAAGAGTTTATTTCAAATGTTTATCTGAAAAACAACTTAAAATTTTGATAAGTTATTATCTTCCAACCAACCTTTTTTTACCATCTGATAACACCTACCTTCATAGCAATCTGGAACTTCAGGTTCCGTCATTTGTGATCCTGGTATTTCTCTTCCATTTGGATCAACACACCAACATGTTTTAGACCCGACTTTCCCTTCACATTGTCGTTTTTCAAATTCACCAGTTTTTGTACATTCAGGAATATAGAAATCGGAAGAGAAATCTTTCGTTGAAGATCTTAATTGTTGACAAGAAGTCATCTTTCTTGTTGTTGATGCTTCTGTAGTGATCAGATCGACTACAGTAAAAATAAAAAAAAAAAAAAAAAAAAAAACACGTTTATTAAATAATTAAAGTGATGGAAGTACATTTAATTTCACAATCTCCTCTGAATTGGTTTACTTAGATTTTAGAAGTAATACTACAAACTGTTGAAATAGAATAGAAATAAAACACTTTTATTTCATGATATTGTATGCACGCTCTGTTTGAGCCTCCTTTCTGAGGAGCACCACCATGAGATATGGTGTAATGTGATGGAATGGTTGATGGGCATTCAGAGGATATTCATAAAACCACAATACATGTACATACAAGATGTTTAAGTAAAATAACATTTTAACACAAGATACACGTGGAGCCTCTGTAACTATTTAAAAATGTTACAACCTTTGTAGGCACCCACATCAACAACAACAACATGCCTATGTCTCTCTTCCTAAACTGTTGTTGCATTCAAGACACAACAAAATCATCTAAGGTCGTGAATTGTCAGTGAATGGTGATAATAGAAGGTGATTCACTCTGAAATATATCTGTGCATTCAGAATAGTAAAGAAGCTTCTAAGTACAGCTGTAAGAAATATTTTTAAAAAGTCAACCAAAACAATAGAATCAGGTTCCATCCCCATCCCCGTAAACATCAAAACAAAGTTAATCACCTTTAGAAATCAGTCGAAAAATGCATCTTTTCCCGATATGTCACAGTTTGACGTCGCGAAAATAACATTTTACGTTAGCAACGTCATTACCTCCCCTGCAATTGTATTGTATGCCCTTAAGTTCTCGACTTCATCAACAAGATTATTTATAACGATGTTACAAATCAGAGGCGAAAATATACACACATAATGTTATAGACCACAATTTACATCAAGCCCATCTGTTAAGCTAACACAAGACCGAACTTTTAACTAATGCCAATTGGTTTCAATTTACAAAATATCAAATTTCTATTTATCGAATCATCGGAATTTTAAAAGGTAAATAAATTCTACATCAGTTCCTTGTTTACGAACAATTCCAGATCTTTTTGTCATAATTAGTGTACTCAACTGGTTGACAGTACAACACCAATCAGTTTATCACACAATCAGTCAATATCATCAGGTGTATGCTCAAGTCTTGATTTCTATACACCACAGTACAGTTTATGTGAAATCTTGAAACACTACTACAGTTAGACAATGAATCTCTTGGATCTAATGTGGAATTTTCGGAATAGGAGTTATAACCCCTTTCGACCACATTGCCAGAACCTTACCAGCCTAAAACAGCATTAATATTTTATTAGAGCATTTACAATAGTTTATTTCTTTTACAATTCAGCTTGAATTTCGTCATATCCGGATGATTAACCGTTTTGTTTAAACATTTAAGAACATTAATCATTATTTTTTCAGAGATACATGTATTATCATGATTTCGATTAATCATATTTGAGAAATCAGACTTCAATTATTCAAAACCTCATCTTAATCACGAGAAATATTATCATTATCCAATTTTACTTCTATAGGAATACAACTTAGGCGTACATCGCCTTAACCAAATTTCCAATTTTTCTCCAGAGCTGTTGTGAATTTTTACACGAACTGCTCAATTCCTCTTGTGCTGAATACAAATATTGGCGTTTTTTTTCTTTTGAACTGCTTTATCAAAAAAATTCCGTTGATTTATAAATACTTGACGAAACATATTTTCTGCTTTCGAATTATACATATAATCTATATTTTGTAATACGCACAAACTTCGTTCAACAATTCAACTAGCTCCGCATTGCGACAAGGCTTAGTACATCTCTTCCTTTTATAATTTACATCTTGGGATAATACAATCACTTAAGTTGATAATCGAGGTCAAAAGGAAGAGTATCCTTATTTTACAAGCAAAAGTGCGTAATTATCGGACATATTTTGCTTAATCAGGATACACGAAACAGTATACATTTAGTGTAAGCCAAAAATGCATTAACCGCGAGAGTTAATGTCAAAGTTACATTATGTGCACCAACTTTTGTGATGTTTGCACAAGAACGGAAACAAAAGAAATACTTTGTACATATTTTTTTTTGTAAAAACGACCAAAAGATTTCGATAATGGATAAAAGAAGATATATTTATATAACAGTTTAATTCTTGAATAATTTAAAGATAATGATCCTCCTTGTACTTTTTGATAGAGTCATGTAAATATCACTTCAGTCTGTGATTGTCATCGATTTTTGGTTTAAACAAAACTCATAATATATAAACTTCTTGTGTAGAAAGGCCATGACCTTCATTATTAGGGAAGAAAAATATCGGATGAATCAAACTGAATATTTATAAATGTTATTTACTTCTTCAATCTTACGTATGAATAAATCAGACAAAGGCCGTTCCTCTCTTAGTCAGTCTGATGAGTATGGGACGATGGCATGTCCACATCTTTATGATTAGAATGGCGCTCAAAGAGTGCAACACATTTCGTGTGTCTATATACTCCATCCTAAAAAGTGGACATGCTTTTTTATTCTTTTATCACATAAACTACTTGAAAACATCGTTGACATGTCACACAAAACTGAATAATCAGACAAGATTGGTGACATAAATGGATAAGGTTTAACTTGAAGTAACTGACAAAATATATGACAAAAATCAGTTAGGGACAGAAGAAAGCACTGGCAAAGAAAGGTTAACCAGTATGGTATTCATTGTATTTTAGTGGACACTGTCCATATGGGGTTATACTTCAAAGTAAAATAACAAAAATACCGAACTCCGAGGAAAATTCTAAACGGAAAGTCCCCAAGCAAATGGCAAACTCAAAATCTCAAACACATCAAACGAATGGATAACAATTCTCATATTCCTGACTTGGTACAGGCATTTTCTTATGTAGAAAATAGTGGATTAAACCTGGTTTTATATCTAGCTTAACCTCTCACTTGTATGACAGTCGAACAAAATAAATTCCACAATATTGATAACACTATGTGAACATAACAAAAAACTAGCCTTTACTATAACCTAAATCCTTACCCTAACCTCATCCGAACCAGTATATACCTGTCCTTTGGAACCAAGTAAAAACAATGTGATTAGAGATATAAAACAGTACCAAATATCTCCTCTTTCGTGTACATTGCATTACTGTTTATATGCCTTTATATCATGAACTGGTACCCTGGATGGTTGGAACTTCTATTTAACAATATCAGGAAAAGAAACTTTTGTATCATATATGGACTCAAACAAGGATAGTTTTATCATCTTAATAATACCTTCACAAACAAGTGATTTCTTCCAGGTTGTCATGAATACTCGTGTGCCCATCCTCTCAATTCCATTTTTGTCAACACACCAACATTCTCTAACATGACATTGAATCTCTTCGTATTCACCATCAAATGTACAACGTGCTTGACGTGCTCCTAATAAACCACTACTGCTCTTTAATAGTTCAAAAACACAAGGTTTCAAATTTCTTCCTGGAAAAAAAAAAAAAAAAAACATTTGCATTATAAATTTCTTCAGGTCATATAAAACGATTTTTTAGTGTTTCATGTTTATAGAATTAGTGAATCAATGCATTCATATATACGTAACTGGGTCCTCTCTGCACATTCCTTATATAGATATAGGAAGATGTGGTGTGAGTGCCAATGAGACAACTCTCCATCCAAATAACAATTTATAAAAGTAAACCATTATAGGTCAATGTACGGCCTTCAACACGGAGCCTTGGCTCACACCGAACAACAAGCTATAAAGGGCCCCAAAAGTATACATTTATTACGAATCAACACGATATAATCGACAACAAATACTTCATTCGGTGATTTTTCATACGATCTTGACTTTGCTAAAGAATCAAACAGAAACTCATGGAGGTTAAGGTCAGCGGCTTGTGTTTTAGAAATAAAATGATAAAGCGATGATCATTTTGTTTCTTTTTTTGATATTTCTCATACGTTCACATTAGTCAATAACACTTTGCCATAAAAATTGTTATATGATTTGGTGCATTCTTATTGGGTTTTTTTAATCTTTAGCACTATCTTCCTTCCGCTTTTAAAAATATTATCTTCCATCACAATTTTTTATTTTGCAATTGCCAAATTCTAACGAAGATTTGTCATGTTAGGTCATGGCATACGCAATTACAGCGAATTAGAATATGGAAGAAAAATAATTGAAAAGCAGTCCTTTCCATGATTTGAATGAAACAAATGAGTTTCTCTTGAAGAAATTATATGTACAAGTGTTTTATAATATAAACAAGCCATTCAGTTATAAAACATATTCATCTTTCTGGTTAAATTTTATGGATCATATGACTATAAGTTATAAGCAAATGCTTCAGATAAAAAAAAAATATTTGGTGCTTTCCTAGACATTGGTTTAGGTTGAAATTTAATTGTATAAGGTTACTGACTTGTCCATTTCTTCTAAATCGACAAACAGAAGCCCGGTTTTTCTTTGTCAATGAGCCAAACAATACATGCATTTTTATTCATTACAATTCTAAAGAGTTTATTTTAAAGGTTTATCTGAAAAACAACTTAAAATTTTGAAAAGTTATTATCTTCCAACCAACCTTTTTTACCATTTGATAACACCTACCTTCATGACAATCTGGAACTTCAGGTTCCGTCATTTGTGATCCTGGTATTTCTCTTCCATTTGGATCAACACACCAACATGTTTTAGACCCGACTTTCCCTTCACATTGTCGTTTTTCAAATTCACCAGTTTTTGTACATTCAGGAATATAGAAATCGGAAGAGAAATCTTTCGTTGAAGATCTTAATTGTTGACAAGAAGTCATCTTTCTTGTTGTTGATGCTTCTGTAGTGATCAGATCGACTACAGTAAAAAAAAAACAAGTTTATTAAATAATAAAGTGATGGAAGTACATTTAATTTCACAATCTCCTTTGAATTGGTCTACTTAGATTGGAGAGGTACAAACTGTTGAAATAGAATAGAAATAAAACACTTTTATTTCATGATACTGTATGCACGCTCTGTTTTAGCCTCCTTTCTGAGGAGCACCGCCATGAGATATGGTGTAACGGGGTGGGATAGTTGGTAGGCATTCAGAGGATATTCATAAAACTACAATACATGTACATACAAGATGATTAAGTAAAATAACATTTTAACACAAGATACACGTGGTGCCTCTGTAACTATTAAAAAAGGCTACAATTTTTGTAGGCACCCACATCAACAACAACAGCATGCCTAAGTCTCTCTTCCTGAACTATTGTTGCATTCAAGACACAAATTGAAAACAACATTCAAAACTATGCATGCTATGATTGCGTTGGATAAAAACCGCAATTTTTATACGTGTGCATGCAAAACAAATTTCTTGGTAGAGGGGTCTAAATACAGCACAAACAACATTTTCCAAAAGACCAAAAAAGTGAAACAGTATATTTAAACAAAACGCATTTGACTAACAGGTCGAACAACGGATGTTCTTAAAACCTGCTGACTGCCATTAGCGATTGCCAAATAAACGGATCACTAGATGTAACAAAATGGATCTTAACTATTAATTTAATACCAAACAGAAAACAATAAACTTGCGGAAAAGATGGTATACCGCAATCAACAAGGTGCAAAAATTAGTACACCATATCCGGATTTCGACAATTAATGTCTCTTCAGTGATGTTAGGAATCGAAACGGTATTTGGAAGCCCATATAATTTACCTCAATTTAGGATAGACTCTTGAATTTTGAAGAGTCGAAATAGGATGAGCGGATCATATAAACCCGACGGCAAATATAATACAAGCCCAAACGAAAAAATATAAACAAGTTTAAATTGAAAACAACGTTCAAACCTATGATAGCGTTGGATAAAAACCGCAATTTTATAAGTGTGCATGTAAAACAAATTTCTTGGTAGAGGAGTCTAAATACAGCACAAACAACATTTTCCAAAAGACCAAAAAAAAAGTGAAAAAGTATATTTAAAAAAAAAAAACGCCTTTGACTAACAGGTCGAACAACGGCTGTTCTTAAAACCTGCTGACTGCTTTTGGCCATTGCCAAATAAAGGATCACCAGATGTAACAAAATGGATCTTAACTATTAATTCAATACCAAACAGAAAACAATAAACTTGCGGAAAAGATGGTATACCGCAATCAAAAAGGTGCAAAAATTAGTACACCATATCCGGATTTCGACAATTAATGTATCTTCAGTGATGTTAGGAATCGAAACGGTATTTGGAAGGCCATATAATTTACCTCAATTTAGGATAGACTCTTGAATTTTGAAGAGTCGAAATAGGATGAACGGATCATATAAACCCGAAGGCAAATATAATACAAGCCCAAACGAAAAAATATAAACAAGTTTAAATTGAAAACAACGTTCAAACCTATGATTGCGTTGGATAAAAACCGCAATTTTTATAAGTGTGCATGTAAAACAAATTATTTGGTAGAGGGGTCTAAATACAGCACAAACAACGTTTTCCAAAAGACAAAAAAAAAGTGAAAAAGTATATTTTAAAAAACGCATTTGACTAGCAGGTCGAACAACGGAAGTTCTTAAAACCTGCTGACTGCCATTGGCGATTGCCAAATAAACGTATCACCAGATGTAACAAAATGGATCTTAACTATTAATTTAATACCAAACAGAAAACCATAAACTTGCGGGAAAGATGGTATACCGCAAACAAAAGATGCAAAAATAAGTACACCATTTCCGGATTTCGACAAGTAATGTCTCTTCAGTGATGTTAGGAATCGAAACGGTATTTGGAAGGCCATATACTTTACCTCAATTTAGGATAGACTCTTGAATTTTGAAGAGTCGAAAACATATAAACCCGAAGGCAAATATAATACAAGCCCAAACGAAAAAATATAAACAAGTTTAAATTGAAAACAACGTTCAAACGTTCAAACTTTATATATATGTATATATATATATATCAATGAAGTGAATTTGACACAGTGTATACATAATATACATAGGTTATGAAAGTAGTCTCGGCAAAATGTCGTTCTAAGAGTATACTAAGGAAAATGTTGTAATGGACAAATCCCATTCAGGTATTTGAAGACTAGCACATGATATTAGAAACAAAACAAATTAACTCGAAAACATAAATAGCTGAACAACTGTATTCCTAGCCTGTCAACATTGATGTTGTGAGTTTCGGTGCACTCGACCGCAATCTTAATTAACTTCAGTTGTCAGTTTTCCTGCCGAAAGTCAATGGATCTCTCTTTGCACTCCGGCTTTCTCCACCCATAAAAACTGACTACCACGAAAATAGCACAATATTGTTGAAAGTGACGCTAAACAACAATCAATCAAACAATTAATCTTAATCAAATCCTGTATTAGTAAATCTAATCAATTTTCAACATCGTTTTTATTAATTTTCTCTTATAAAATCAAAACAGGTTGCAAATGTTTCAGATATCGAAGCATTCGTCATGTACACCATCCCTATTGGTTAAAATGCAAGGTATTTATTTAAGAAATATTTCATGGAAGCCATAGATTTGTTGGAAATTTACTCATGGCCTGGGCCGTGATATTCGAATTCTATCCCGAGCGTTATATAGGGATAAAATTAACGAATATCACGGCCCAGGCCATGTGTAAATTTACAACAAATCTATGGCTTCCATGAATTATTTCGATTCTAATAGGACAAATACGGTCATTAAAAAACTGAAGCGAGGGTGGGTATGCCGTGTGTGTGGCTGTTCTATTTCACCCACTGTTAGATAAATGAAAAAAAAATCTAATAAATCTGTAGCTCGCATGAAACATTTCGTAAATAACCGCTAGCAAAAAAATGTGATTTTTTTTTCAATTCTCAAACCCAACATTTTCCATTTTTAATTTTCATTTTTCTCGTAAGCTACCGCCAAAATCACTGTTGACATTTTGCAACCAAGGAGCCGCCATGTTGACTTGCTGAAATCAGTAAATGTGCGAATAATGCAATAGAATAGAAAAAGCAACACCTACCTCAAAACTTTATTTTTATTGCAATATTATTGGAGTTTAGAAGGTAAACACAATAAAAAAAACCTTCAGCTTTGGCGTTTTCATTCGTATGACGTCATGTTTTGAAATGACGTTAATACGCCAAAAACATTAATGGAATTTCGCGGAATTTTAATTTATTTTGATTTTGTACATTTTTCCGATCTCTAATGCATTAATTCTTTTTGTTATGCATCAGAATAAGAATAAAGGTGAAATCGACATAGCGTTTGCACATATGTAGCGATACATGTAGATTTACGTTGGAGGTATGTTTTAACAGCCATTATTATGTACATCTCGCATTCTGTGCTAAGTATAGATATATCGAGAAATTTTATCACGGTGTTATTTACAAAGCGAACGAAGCTCGTCATATTAGAATTACATTACAACTTTTTATCAAAATCAATAATGTACGTGCTTTATTTTATTCTACTTTACTACATCCTTCCGTCTGGTTCTCTTTTAAATGTCAATGATTTGAACACGTAAAACTGAATCTTATCTTAACACATTTAAAACAAAAGAATGCACTTAGTTTTATAGATTTGGCATAGATTTGACAAGGAGATGTTTGTAAAGGAAACCTCATTTTATCTTCCTGCTTCATTCATGTTTATTTTAGGGCACATCCTATTCAATATTAAGACTCTTGATTTTTTCTGCATATCCAATGTTATAAAATTGTGTAGGGTTATCCAATGTGATAATGCATTTTTGTTATGTAACATATTATTTCTTGGACTACTACAGAGAACATGAAAATGACAATGAATCAATATGAATATCTCCGAATATAATACTGACAGTAATAAGCGTCCGTTGAATAAATATGCATAAACCAATATAGAATAACAGAATAAACATAAAAAAAATCAAGTTCATATTTACCTGGTATTGTAGGAAATATATTTTTTCAAACAATCACTTCATACTCGAGGGCGGATGGCTGGTGTTCGACCACAGGTCGGGTTTAACAAAATACTTACACATTTGGAATTTTCCGCTTCCTCCGAAGATTACGGCTTTAAAGGGTAAAAAAACAAACACAGGTAGGAGAGTCAAAATCAAATGTGCGGATTTGGAGACATGTTTTTTTCCTGTCGGTTGTTAAAAGGTGAACGAGCTCTTCAAAGAGAAGAAGGGTAAAATGCAAAGAAAGCGAGTCATTATGGATATATCTAGTAAAAGAGAGGCAAAGGATACCAAAAGGACATTCAAACTCATGAGTCGAAAAAAAAAAAACTGACAACGCCATGGCTAAAAAAAAGACAAACAGAGTGCCTCCCCGTGCTTCAGGTTTATGCTCTTATAATATACTAGATTATGGAGTGTGTGTCCGAGCGAGAACTTCTCTAGTTCATTACTTTAGGAATATTTAAAAAAGTAGTATTTCAATTTTCAGCCCCATTCTACTATTTAGTCAGACGTCAGTCGCTACCCTGATATACCCTATCTTTTGTTTTATTTTTCGGGTAATTAATGACGGATAGCGTTTGACATCTTTAGCCGAACAGAATTATCATTTTTACATAATTTAATTGATTGTATGCTGGTTCATATTCTGGACGCCAGTCTGTGCTCCTTTCTAATAAAATCCACAAACAAAAAACAAATATGAAGCTTAGAAATGGAAAAATATTAAATACTAAACTCGTTCAAAGGGTATCTACACGTCTCAATCTTCAAAATCGCTTATCTAAAAATACTACCATCGCTAACATTTTTAACAATAAAAATCGTGGTACCCTTCTATCGATAAGTGTCATGCCAAAAATGACTTGCATGTCCCCGTCTTTCCACCAACAATACGGTAAGGTCCACGTTTAATGGTCGCACATTTTCTTTAAATTTTGAAACTGATATAACTTGAAAACAAACAGTATTATTTATTTACTCACATGAAACAAACCGGGATGCGGTATTCAGTACGTAGGTGAAACTGGGCGATTTTATCTAAACGCACGCAAGAACACCTGTATCGTTTTAAAAGACCCAATAAATTCAAAAGTATCATTTATCAACACCTTAAAAGCACAATCATCCTATTAAATATTTAACAGTTCAACCTTTAGAAGTAGTAAATAAGCAGCCTGGTGAATCTCATTCAAAGTTTGTACAATCACGGAAAATAATTGAATTAAATTGGATTAAAAATTACAGACAGTCTACCCTCTCGGTCTTAATGATAATATCATGGGAATTGGTAATATATCAAGAACCGATTCTGTTAACATTTTGGATATAGTTTCTAAAACTGTTCGTAAAACCGTTCTCATGGTCGTAGAAAAATCGCAATCAAAGAAAATTTCGGACCAATCATACCAATATTTCGGACCTAATTTCTATTTCAAAAACAATGGCAGACATTATCTGTTAACAAAGCTCTGTTCATTACCGGTTAATAAGTTAAATAAAATTTTAGAGGATTGCAACACAATTTCATATAGCAGTCCTAAGTATGAAATCGTTCAAATTATAATAGCATATTGTTATTCTAAACTGTTTCCCAAAATTGATCGCCCTGAAGATCATAAAAAACATTTTATTAAAATAAAGTATGTCAATAAAGGTTTTGATTTTGTAAATATTGCCGGTATTTTTAACGACCATTCTGTTAAAGAACAAATTCCTGGATATTTTGATAATACTGAGCTCCCTCTTATTTGTTATATTTACAAGAAATCTACCCGGAAATATGTGTTTAATTCTAGCCAATTGTGTAAAGATGTTAATATCAGTGAAAATACACCTACTTCATGTAATTGCAGTAATTCCGAATACATTTATGGACCCATTTCCCATGTTATAACAGGAGATCTTAACATCGTTCAAGACCGAGAGTTAAAATCATTCCTCAGTAAAGGACCTAAATATCGTCCCCCGTCAATCATTAATTGGAATGAGTGTCGTAATATCATCCACGACTCACTCCGTACTTACTGTTTAAAATGGATAAAACGGGAAAAAGCTGACAAAAAATCTTTGGACTCTTTTTTTTAATTCAGTAATGAACATAGTTGATATACGTATTCAACATTTTAAAGAACATTTTACTCTTAACAACAACCATAATAAACCTATTTCTCGTATCAAACATAAACTTAAAGAACTAGCCAAGGAATTTGTTTTTGTCCCGGCCGATAAAGCTGCTAATAATATTATTGTTTGACGTAAATTTTACATTGAGGTTCTGAAAAAAGAAATCACCAATTCACCAACATTCCAACTGACTCCATTTTCAGAAAACGACATCTGTAACAAACATAAACTTTTAGCTACCTCTTTACAAGCAGAACCAAATACAATGAAAGTCCCAACTATGTACTGGCTTCCGAAGCTACATAAAACACCTTACAAATATAGATTTATTTCGTCTTCAAGCCATTGTTCCACTACTAAATTGTCTATTCTTCTTACCAGTTCACTTGGTACAATCAAAAACCTGATAATAAATTGTTCAAATAAGGCCTTTGAAAATAGTGGAATTAATTACTTTTGGAGTGTCAAAAACTAGTTGGAAGTACTTGATAAATTGCATGTTTACTGGAGGGATTGTGCCTGATATTCATATGATGAAGACATAATCTTTCAATCAGTTTAATTGAGGTCTGGAGCTGGCATGTCAGTTAACTGCTAGTAGTCTGTTGTTATTTATGTATTATTGTCATTTTGTTTATTTTCTTTTGTTACATCTTCTGACATCGGACTCGGACTTCTCTTTAACTGACTTTTAATGTGCGTATTGTTATGCGTTTACTTTTCTACATTGGCTAGAGGTATAGGGGAGGTTGAGATCTCATAAACATGTTTAACCCGCCGCATTTTGCGCCTGTCCCAAGTCAGGAGCCTCTGGCCTTTGTTAGTCTTGTATTATTTTTACTTTTAGTTTCTTGTGTATAATTTGGAGTTTAGTATGACGTCCATTATCACTGAACTAGTATATATATTTGTTTAGGGGCCAGCTTAAGGACGCCTCCGGGTGCGGGAATTTCTCGCTGTATTGAAGACCTATTGGTGACCTTCTGTTGTTGTCTGTTCTGTGGTCGGGTTGTTGTCTCTTTGACACATTCCCCATTTCCATTCTCAATTTTATTATATTGGTGATTTTGAATCTGTTCAAAGTTTTGATTTTTCTACCCTGTATACCACATTGCCTCACATTCTCATTAAGAAAAAATTCACACACCTAATTAAATGGGCATTTAAAAAGTCAGAATGTGAATACATATGTTCTAACTCTTTTAGGTCATTTTTTAGTAGCAATAAACAAAAGAACTATGTCAATTGGACATGCTTTGATACTATATCTGCCCTTGAATTTTTACTAGATAATATTTTTGTTCGCTTTGGAGATTCCGTATATCGTCAGGTTATCGGAATTCCAATGGGGACTAACTGTGCACCACTTATTGCGGACCTGTTTTTGTATTGCTATGAGTTACAATTTATGACTAAAATCAGCAAAGACCCATCGAAACAACATCTGATACAAAAATTTAATAATACTTTTAGATATTTGGATGATATATTGGCTCTCAATAATGACGACTTCAGTATGTATACTAAAGAAATTTATCCTGTTGAACTTACTTTAAATAAAGCTAATACTAACAATGACCACTGCCCTTTCCTCGATCGTGATATCTATATCATTAACGGAAAGCTTAATACAAAATTTATGATAAAAGAGATGATTTTCATTTCCTATCGTTAATTATCCATTTTTAGATGGTGACGTTCCTTGTCACCATCTTACGGTGTTTATATATCTCAACTTGTACGATTCGCTCGTGTATGTAACAACGTTTCAGATTTTAACGAAAGAAATTTATGTATTACAGAAAATTATTACACCAGGGTTTTCGATATCACAAACTAGTCAAAACATTTACTAAATTTTATCATCGGTATAAGGACATCATTCGTAAATATAGCTCAACATGCAGACTTCTGATACGTTCAGGTATTTCACATCCAATCTTTTATGGTAATATTCTTTATAAAGCACTAAAATGTCAGTATTCACCTCAGAAGCTAACAAAACCTTTAAATAGACTTATTAAGAAGGGATATAGTTACGATACTGTTGTCAGGTCATTAAAGATTGCATATTTTGGCTTTAATATTGATTCACTTATAGGTCTTTGCATCGGAACTAAACACATTTATTTAAAAACCAGTTGTTGGCATGACACGGGTTATGCTCTTCTCATATATTTTATGATGGTATGATACTAAACCCCTAACGGGAGGGATTGTGCCTGATATTCATATGATGAAGACATAATCTTTCAATCAGTTTAATTGAGGTCTGGAGCTGGCATGTCAGTTAACTGCTAGTAGTCTGTTGTTATTTATGTATTATTGTCATTTTGTTTATTTTCTTTGTTACATCTTCTGACATCGGACTCGGACTTCTCTTTAACTGACTTTTAATGTGCGTATTGTTATGCGTTTACTTTTCTACATTGGCTAGAGGTATAGGTGGAGGTTGAGATCTCATAAACATGTTTAACCCGCCGCATTTTTGCGCCTGTCCCAAGTCAGGAGCCTCTGGCCTTTGTTAGTCTTGTATTATTTTTACTTTTAGTTTCTTGTGTATAATTTGGAGTTTAGTATGACGTCCATTATCACTGAACTAGTATATATATTTGTTTAGGGGCCAGCTTAAGGACGCCTCCGGGTGCGGGAATTTCTCGCTGCATTGAAGACCTATTGGTGACCTTCTGTTGTTGTCTGTTCTGTGGTCGGGTTGTTGTCTCTTTGACACATTCCCCATTTCCATTCTCAATTTTAAACACTAGTAAACAAAACATAGCACAGAAAACCAAAGAATGAGCAACAGGAACCCCAACAAAAACTAGGGGTTATCTCAGGTTCTCCGTAAGGGTTAGTAGATCCTGCTCAACATGTGGCACCCCTCGTGATGCTAAAGTAGGTACAAACTTGGTGATATGTCTAATTCGGTAGGTCATATTCGAGAGAAAGGGGACGATATAGTAGTTACGACAATTGATACATATCGGTCGTCATCTGTGAAACAGATATTCCATAACGGTCAACCAGCTCGTGATGGCGTCCGTAAAATCTACGAAGGGATGTTTCAACTTCACCACTTGGAACATGGTTTAATAGCTTCCTTGTGAGCAGCAACACTCTATCAAGGAAATCATGGTAGGAAATACAAGCCCTGGCATATCGTATCAACTTGAAGATATTTACTCCATATGCAGGCGCTGCTGAACTATTGCTGCATATAAATGGAAAGTTTACAATTGGGAAGCTGAAAACATCTCTGTTGTCGTAAAGGTTTGTTTTCAACTGACCCTCATTGTCAATTTCTAGATGTAAGTCAAGATATGAGGCTTTACCCAAAATTATTTGGCCTTTTTAACTTTTTTTATTCGAGCGTCACTAATAAGTCTTTTGTAGACGAAACGAGTGTCTGGCGTACCAAATTTTTAATCCTGATATCTATAATAAGATTATTTATGTAGCTTTTTTAAATTTCAAAGTTTGGGTGAAACTGATCAAAACACATTTTTGTCTAATGTCAACTCGTTCTACGCAAAACGGAAGGGACGTTAGACATTTTTAAACAAGAAGTATTACCGCCTGTGCAAACTCTGATACGATACGTAAGAAACGGGCAAAACCTTGCTTCAATTTCAAATTAACATATTGATAGAATGAGTATCCAAGGAGTACATGTATTTCAGTGGTAAATAAATGTATTATAAAATATGAATAAATACCCGGAGTTTGAATGTTTTTCTTGTGGAGATCTTGAGAATTGTTCTTCAGCAACAGAAACACAGTCACACCGGCTATGAAACCTACTAGAAGAAAACCAAATACGAAACACGCATAATATTTTCCTCGCTGACTTTTGAAAGGAGTCTGCTTTTTATAACTACTTGTCAAATGTTTACTTGGTATAGAGCAATGAGTGAGGTTCATTGACTTTCCATCTGCACTCTCATATAAGTCACAGCTACAAGAAATTTGTGTTTGTAATTCACTATAATAAACGTCTTGTTTAACTTCTGCTCTTTTCTTTTCACTATTAGTATATTGACTGTAGCAAACTCCTGATGTAGGCATTGAATTCAAATGATTTCCTGACATACATTCTGGGTCTTGATGTGTTGAATCATAGATGTGTTGATTTAGGTCACGTTCACTTGTCAGTCTTTCATATGTTTGATTGAGCTCCATTTTACAATCCCCTTGATCTCCTTTTCTACTGGGTGTATTTTTATAAAACAAATCACTATGTTGAATGTTTTGCAAGGTATCATAACTGCCACTTGATATTTCTAAGTTCTCTAGTATTAAAGGTTCATAAGCTTGAGTCTCATCAAAACTGTTTTGGTAAACACGCATTTCCATTACGGTTGCAACATGATTTGGCCATCCTATACACGTATCTCTTCTCTTCTCAAATTAAACTTTGTTTAATCAATTAATTTTCTATGTATGAAACAAAATTATTTCAAACTGACACTTATAATATCACACATCATATAAATAGTTGAAGTAGTTTTCTCTTTAAAAAGGAAATGTTCTTTTTCCTGGGTTTATGTGGTAAATACGGATATCATGAAGTTACACAATGGAAATCCCGCGTGAATCAAGATGACACATTTATTATTTCAATGTAATTCATATACATTTATGGACACGTGCATGTTTTAAACTCGTCTAAACCATTAGATACGACACACATTTGATACATATTTACATATACACTATAAAAATTATGTCAGAAAATATCAATTATTTTGTGAGAGGCTTGGAAACTGGGACGGGTTTACCGAGCTCCTTAACAGTTTCGTTCCAAAAACTATCAGGTTGATTTTTTACTGACATTGATTTAAAGTTGTTTAAATATTGCAACTAAAATGGCTGCTATTATCAAAATGTGTACACATAATACAACTTTTTGTCCATCCCTAAACGAGCACCATATTGTGAAGAAAAGTGACGTGACATGAAATCGATATTGCCAGAAATATTGCTTTTGTTTACTATATTTGGTGAACAAAGACCACATGAAGATTCTACCGAATTAGACTATTTACCGGATTTGTAATAACATAAGCAACACGACGGGTGCCACATGTGGAGCAGGATCTGCTTACCCTTCCGAAGCACCTGAGATCACCCCCAGTTTTTGGTGGGGTTCGTGTTGCTTAGTCTTTAGTTTTCTATGTTGTGTCATCTGTACTATTATTTGTCTGTTTGTCTTTTTATTTTTGGCCATGGCGTTGTCAGTTGTTTTTTCGATCTATGAGTTTGACTGTCCCTCTGGTATCTTTCGTCCCTCTCTTTTCAAGCGGCATTATAAAAGGTCATCATATTCAAATTATATATATATATATATATATATATAAGAAGATGTGGTACAATTGCCAACGAGACAACTCTCCACAAGAGACCAAATGACACAGAAATTAACGACAATAGGTCACCGTACTGCCTTCAACAATGAGCAAAACTCATTCCGCATAGTCATATATGTCTATATGTATTAAAGTTTCCGAAATACAATCATTAAGGATAATCAAATATTTACTTTAGTAAAACATCAGTGGACGTATTCAAAATACCAAACGATGATTTCAAAACATATACAAGAAACATTTATGCTGGTCATCATTCATATGTGGTAGGCTGTATTTTTATTGTTAAATTAATAAAACTCAGTTGTTTATATGTGCAAATTAAAACCCATATTTAAATGTCAGAACCCTATTTTCTTATAATATAACGCCTCAGGAGCATAATCAATATTCTGGACAGTTTGATTACAAAAAAAAAAAAAAAAAACAAGAATAACGCGTAAGAACCAACTTTAATTTTGGCATTTTGAACGTGACATCAAAAGGAATATTTACCTTATTTTACAAGTGCGTGAATATCAAACATATGATCAGAAATCATGAAATAATGTATAAACCAAGCATGACAAAACCGCAACAGATCCTGCAAACATACCCTCTTGATCAGCCAATTTTACGAAAAACAGGTGATATGGTATTTTAATAAATAGTCTCTCAGTTTGTATAGTACTTTAACAGAACACAGAGAACTTCAAAACAAAGACGTATATTACATAATAATTTATAATTGTTTCAAAGTGATGCTTTATGTTCATTTCAACGTGATATGTCTGACTGCATATAAACATAAAGATATCGCAAATAAAAAAAAAAATAAAAAAACCCATCAAATTCTCAAGTTTTCATAACAAACAAATTTTGTTTCAAGGAGGAGGACACTTTATTAAATATGACGTACATTCTACAGACTTGTTGGCAATGCTTTACTTCTCAACTTATAGGGAAAATTTACAATGTTCATGGTAATGCATCATTTGATTCTTCTCCTAATTTGTCCTATTCCTGATCAGTGCAATTACCACTTTTGAATGGATGGTAATGATGCCTGACCTATCGCCTTGGATTGAATACAAACCTACCTTTTATTCGTAAGAAACTTTTCAACAGATATGCATTGATTTGGTTAAATAATTGTCTTCCTTTGTTATGAATTGAAAATACGATATTTTGACATAATTTCTATTTTTTTTTTTTTTTATGTTGCTTCTAGAGAGATTTGACTCATAAAACGACATTTAAGCTGCTATTGTTGGCATATGAAAGGATAGAAATGAAATACCTCGTAAATTCCTTTATAAAAAAAATTATTCAAAGATTTTCTTTGAGGATAACGAGCGGTATATCTATATAACAGTAAAATTATTTGATGTTTAAATGATAATGATCTTCCTTTTCCTTGGCAATTTTAAATAGAGGCATATGAATCTCACCTTTGTAATTGTCATCGATTTTTTAAAAAGAAAACTTCTTTTACATATAAGCTTTGAAGAAAGGCCACGACTTACAATACAATAAATTGGTATTTACTGCTTCACTTCTTAGTACGAGCAATCTAAGACAAAGACTTTTCGTCTCTCAGTCAAGCCGATTTGTCAGGGGAAGATGATTTATCGCTATTTTACTTTTACGAAATTTTCGTTTGATCTTGCTGACTGATAATTTCCTATCTCAGCGGAGTCGAGTGATATGAAAAATTATAGCTAGAAACTAAGGCGGCACGTGGCGTTGCAAATGAAATTGACATGAAATTGACAATGTCGTCATAGGTAAAATAGCGATAAACAGATAAGCATTGGTCATCTCAACTAGATTGCTTTTCTCACTTTCGCCGCACCGGCTCAAGCGAGAAAATCAATCTCGTTTAGATCATGTTAATTTTATTAGCCAGAACTTATATTTCAAATTCAAGTTTTGGTCTAATCTATTTACAACAATCAGGATTTATTCTACTGCCGTGCAGTTATACAACTATAGAATATAATTCAATGATTGATTTTCCTTTTCTACTTATCATAAATGTATACAACAAAATTATATATCATTAGCCTCTTTATTTACTAAACTACTTTTACTTTTTAATCATCATCACCAAAAACTTTTGGAAACTATGTTGTCTATTATACACAATTTGTTCGATTTGTCCGATTTATTATTTACTCTTGAGCATACACCAATGAAGCTGTAGCCAAACATGAAAATAACACCAGAAAGAAATTCAGTTGTCAACATCCGGTCTCCAAAAGTAGATTATATAAACCATTGATCATATACTTAGCAGTAAATACAAGCACAGTTTATGTGTAATACAATCAATGGCAATTGTTCTGTATCCGTCAAGGGTTAGATATTGAAAAAAAGCCATATAATATTCCCTTTTTTTTTTAACCGTAAAAAACTTGAGTCTAGACAAGTAGAGGAGAAATATTCAGATAACATAAACCGAGAATGTCAAAATCTGTTACTTCAAAATACCATTGTCGCAAAAGAAAATAATATGATATAACAAGAACAGCATCTTAAATTGTTCCTGAATTAGGATAGTCTCGAGATCATATGGTAGGATGTAATTTTTGTTTCGGGATATGGTCTGCTTTTAATATGAATCATTGAGTGCTCAAAGTTGTAGACTGAAGTATGCCCCTTTCCGTCTCCTTTCCCTCCTCGATCCCTGACAATCTTTTTCCTAAATTCATTTCACACCTTTAAACTATTTTTATTTAATCGCCAGTGATGATTGTTTTGTACACGCGTCCGGAGTACCAACTTTTGGTATCTTTGATGAGTTTTTCCTCCATCAATAAAAACTATGCACTACTATGAGAACATCAGGAAGTCAAGGTCACAACAGTTTGTGATTTAAATCCTGATTCATTTAAAAAAAGATGCGTTAATTTGATTATGCGTCCTTCTGGAATGTATTTTGAATGTATCGTTTAAACGTTTTCTTTTCAATAAAGAATACAACGAAGGAGCAGGATTGAAAAAAAATCGAAAATTTAGGGAGGGGGTGGGGGCACGATGTTTCTTAAAACCGAAAATTGACTATTTATTCGTTAGACCCTATTCGACAGATATGCATTAAATGGGATTGTGTAATTGTCTTCCTTTGTTATTAATTGAAAATGTGATTTTTTTTACAAAGTTCCAAATTAATTGAAAACAAGGTTTCTTATAATGGTTTTTGATACGTACATATAGTTTATTATATAAGTATATTCTATGTCACATTTCTATATTTCTACTTGCAATTGACAAAACACGTGCGCTTTTAATGATGTTCTTCATATCATTTAACAGAAACGGTTTCAAAATAAAAGCTTAAACCTGAGCACTCGTTCACGCCTATCTATTGCAACGGATTGGGTGAAAGTCTTCGCGATATGTCGATTACTGTACACCCTGCTTCGTGTAACCAAAAGGTGAACCCTTTTTTTATCAATTGACGACAATAATGAACTTTGAAATCTTACAAAACACCCGGCTTCGTGTCACCAAAAGACGGGCTATTATTAATCAATTGACGACAATAATGGACATTGAAATCTTACAAAACAATAATAAAAAGAGGCCGAAGATACCAAATGGATAATTAAAGACATAAGTTGAAAACGAACTGACCATGCCATGCCGAAACAAAATAGATCAAAAGACAAACAGCAGTCTACAAAACACAACATAGAAACCTAAAGACTGAGCAACACCAAATAATAATTTTGTTTTGGATCTAGAAATGATATTTGCGTCAGTTTTGTAATTAAAAAAAATGCATATGCTGTAGGTGAATATAACAATTTTGCAGCTTTTGTGTTACGCATTAAAACCTCTTTTAGTGTATTTCGTAGTTAAAGTTTTAGAATGTATTGCTTAAAGCGTCCTTTCATGCTGCTATTACAAAGAGTAACCTGAACGACGAATCAGATCTGTTCACTTCATTCTTGTGCTGTACTCCCACGATATCACCTTCAACAACTCATATAAATATATGTACTACGTCGTCAATTTAGATCAATAAGTTTGTGTGAATAAACCATCACTTTCTACACTGATAATTTCTTATCTATCTCCGTATTGATATTTGTATTGAATTCAATAATGATTACTATTGTAAAATGGAATAAAAAAATATAACAAAAATATCAAACTCCATGCATTCGAAAAAAAGGAAATCCATAAAAAAGACAAAATCGAACTTTGGACTTTATCAACTCGTGCAACATAACGAATGGAAATCATATCCTTGACTTGGTAGAAGAAGAAAATGGTGGGTTTAACCTTGTTTTAAAGCTAGGTAAACTTCTCTCCAATATGACAGTCGTGTATATTGACAAAATTAGGTGAGCAACCAAAACAGACATAATAGTTTAATGTGACAATAATTGGGATCAAGCATCCTAAACTGTGTACTCATACATCACAGAAACACAACGGAACTGACAAAAAGATTCAAACAAACATAATAATACATCTTACAAAGACGCCAACAAACAAGTTTTTGTAGTTGATAGTAAATTTGACAAAAACGTCAACATAAAAGTTTTTGAAGTCGAAAGTACATACAGTATATTGCATACACTTTTTCGATAAAGTACACATTAAGTAAATTATAAAGACAAGGGTAAATAAGATGAAAACAACATTGTAAAAACCTCTTGCGTCCAAATCGCACTTCTGGAAAAAATGAGGAAAAATTGTTTTCAAATTCCTTATGAGAAGGTGTATTTAGAAACCTGAACCGTTCCTGTTGCGACTAATAACCATGCACATTCGTATGGAAGCACATGAAATAAAAGTACACAAACAAGTTTGGTAAATTTGTGTACATTTAAACAGTTCATGTATACGCTTTTCCAATTAATTACTTAAATACTTTCTTTTCCAGCGAAAGTTCAAATTTATCTGTGTGACCTTTCTTATTGACTTGATGTTAAGTTTGTCTTTTTTATGAACGATATATTGAAATTAAATTACATTACCAAATTATACTTATCACCAAATATGTACTTACATGAGCAACGAGACAGATGCCACATATTGAACATGTTTTCCCTACCCTTCCGAAGCACCTGATATTAATCCCGTGTTTCGAGTGATTCGTGTTGCTCAGTCTTAAGTTCTTTATATTGTGTTTTGTATACATCTATATAGCTATAAAACCAGGTTCAATCCACCATTTTCTACATAAGAAAATGCCTGTACAAAGTCAGGAATATGACAGTTGTTATCCATTCGTTTGATGTGTTTGAGCTTTTGATTTTGCCATTTGATTATGACTTATATCTAGAAATTGACTATGAGGGTCGGTTGAAAACAAAACTTTTCGACAAAACAGCTGATTTCAGCTTCCCAATTGTAGATTTTCATTTTTAAACCAAGATTTCCAAATGGTGAAGTTGAAATCATCACTTTGTAAATTTTACGGACGCCATCACGAGTTGGTTGACCGTTATGGAATATCCGTTTCACAGATGATATCGGATATGTTCCTTATGTCGTAACTACAATCCCGTTCCCTTTTCATGAATGTGACCTACCGAATTAGACTATTTACCCCTATTGGTGACATTTTTACCTATTGTTTTTGTTTGTTTTGTTCACACATCGTTGTCAATATAATGGAATTTGATGCGACTGTCATACAAGTGAGAGGTTTAGCTAGCTTTAAAACCAGGTTATATCCACCATTTTCTACATAAGAAAATGCCTGTACCAAGTCAGGAATATGACAGTTGTTATCCATTCGTTTGATGTGTTTGAACTTTTGATTTTGCCATTTGATTGGGGACTTTCCTTTTTGAATTTTCCTCGGAGTTCAGTATTTTTGTGATTTTACTTTCTATTTGTCTTTCGGTCGTTTTTCGTTTTTTCCATGGCGTTTTCAGTTTGTCATTGACTTTTCAGTTTGAATATTCCTTTGGTATCATCTGCATTTTTGTACGGGCTTGAACATAACCAACAGTCAATCTATTGATAGTTTAGTATAGTTTGATTATAAACTAGCTATAATCTCGTGTTGACGTTAAGAAAAGAATTGATCAGTTTCATTTTCATGTTTAGTTAACAAGATATTTACAACAGTTTTTTTTTCAGTTGTAAATCTGTATTGGAACTTATAATATATCATCATTGCACAAACAAACAACTTGCTGATCTATAATGAAATTCAAAACCAGTCTTATATTTCTTATTGTATATTATGATAGTTTAATGATAATATGTCTTCAACTCATTCACAGTAATCTAAGTATTGCGTTTCTTTATTATCCCGACAAAACAAGCGATGTTATGCATGTTTCTTTAAACCATGACTCTTTCTAGTGGAGTCGCAAATATTTAAAAAAGTTTTCGAATTGAAATTACCTTAATATCTCATGGAATTTTGATGTCTTTAAATGTCTATTGATTATTCAACTGCAGAAAAATCTTTGTCGTAAACTTCAAATTTGGTGCCAACAATGTTAAAAACGGCCTTTCATCGAAGATCACACTGCTGTTTAGTTAGAATAATCTTCTTATTATAAAGGTACAGCCGTGAAGCCGTCATATGGTGTTTACTAGTAATAAGCAAAATAACTGATTAAACATCTGCATTTTATAAAAATTACAGTTCCGGATATTTGATACATATGAACCGTCACTGTTCTAATTCTATTCATAGCCTACATTTAGCGATTTTGTGCAGGCCATTTGTAGTTATTATCACGCCTAATTCTTATTCACTTCAGAATTTCTGAAGCTTTGCGATATATTTATGCTATAAGCTATTGTTGTTAAGTCGTATTTGTTGAATGTTACCATGAAAGTGACAATCATTGTTGGTTGCGTCTGGCTGTCAGGTGTGTCCGATCTGTTGCATATTGACGCAAAAGGACAATTGGTTTAGTTTGATAAAACTTACTCCGTCCGATGCAAGGAAAAGGCACTTTCATGGAGCTGACAAATGCATTATCTGCAATTATGTAGTTGATGAAAGTGAAACAACATAATCTAAAGGTAAAAGTCTGCTTAATGCTGCAGCAATGAGACGTGATGATTAATTAATTTTTTTAAATGATTTTTGTTTTGATACAGAAGCTAATTCCACTATATTTGGACATCACAGGTGGTCTTGTTTAAAAGCTACACAAATAAATAGAATTTGAAATCAGTAGCACGGTCAGTAGGGACGTCATAGCGTTCTTTGCTTTACATAGACAAGATAAAACGAGCATACCATTTGCAATCGACTTTTCTATTGTGGACGCCTAAAGCCGCGAATAACATCAAAGCAGAATCGGAAATTGCTCAAAAGCTGACAGACGGTGATTTTTCATTTGTGTGACTCCACGTTGTAACCCTTCACATTGTTATTCTGACGTCGTGCACAAATATAAAACACATCTGAATCGGATCGTGAGCATTGATAAACAATACTACTTGTATAATGTATTGAATTGATGATCAATTTTCAAGAAATCAATGATTTGTTTCGGTAGAAAAAACATGAATTCGTTTTAATAATGACCTTTGACATAAATTTAAAACATGAAAGCACCAGGTTTCATATTTACGACACATATTTTCCAAAAGTAGACGATTTAAGTTTTCCAATGAATTATCATACGCTATTAGGTAGTAAGGTAATCTAAATTTCTAAAATTGTCTTCTCCGCCACTCCACTATTTGGGATAATAATTGTTTAGCAGTAAAATATTTGATATGAGTGATCCCATTTCAAAGTCGTTTTACCAGAGGTGTGCATATATATATATATATATATATATATATACATGAATATTATGACTACATTGTTTGATAAAGATAATCATGATAAAGGCTAAACGAAAGCAATATCTTTCATTGTTAGAGTAACATGTACAATTGTTGTATTAAATGTCACAACGTGGTCTGTTCTTTCGTTGCAATCATATTTACATCAATCTGAAATAAAAATTATAATGATATAGGCGTTTATTCATTGTGAATTTATTGTGTATTTATTGTGTATTGTTTTAGAAATTAACTCAAGTGAGACATATTTTGCAGTGTAATATCTTATGAGAACATAATAGCCGTCTAACCTTATTATCAACCGATTGTGTTATGGTAGCTGTCATGAGGTTTTGAATAAGAATGGTGGGTGATGCAATAGGCAAATACAATGGTGTATATTCGTTTGCAGTTTATGTTTTCCCTTCACAATTTTCTCTTATTGGTTATATGAAAAGTTACAAAGTAGGCGCGCATGATGCGTGCTTCTGTGGAATTCTTAATAAACCCATGAAAAATGTCAATTATCAACACAAAACGAAGCGAATTAGAAAATCCCAAAAGCTCATATCTTTTGTGAAAACTTTTAGATAATATGAAGTTTGATTTAAAATATAAAGGTTGTCAATTAGTACTCGAATACTTAGCAAAGCTAGTTAATACCAAGTGTCGAATACGAAACTATTGGTTTCCTTCTTCATGAAATTAATGTCCTTCTAGTCCGTCTACAAAAGCCTCTCATAGAATTAAAAAGTAAGCATTGGATTATCCTATTGTCCTGTACCAAGTCAGGAACATGACAGTTGTTATCAAATAGTTCGTTTCTTTGTATGTTGCATTGGCGTTTGTTTTTGTTGCACTTCAGTGTTTCTGTTGTTCCGTTGTTTTTCTCTTATAGTTGATGTGTGTCTCTCGGTTTTAGTTTGTAACCCGGATTTGTTTTCTCTCAATCGATTTATGACTTTTGAACAGCGGTATACTACTGTTGCTTTTATTTATCATAGGTAATATAAGACAAACCATGCGATTTTCAGGCTTATGGAGGTACCAGGGTCAAATTGAGTTTATTGCATTTCTATGAATACACAGATTCAAAACACCGTGGCAACAATGTACCCGGAATTTGCAATCTAAATAATAATGACTTAAACATTTTTATTTCTCTTAAGGAAAACTACATCAGTGCTAAGAAAGTAATTACCTAGATACAAAATAAACCATCAAGGAGCTGTGTATTATTAATATGCTTTCTAATGTTCATCTATAATCTTATTGTGAGTACATTTTGGACATGTATCCAGACGAAGATATAAAAGATCTGTTCATGCAGAGTAAGAGTAGACAGTCAAACAGCATTATCCACAAGATTAGGGCATGTAAGTGTAGGGGTTGCAAGGAACTTTCAACAACACATAAATCTTGTAAATCTTGTTAATGTAATTCTACGACAGACATAAATAAAAAAACAACAAAGGAACGAACATGGGATGAGACACTATTGGGGTCCTAACTTGCTTGATGAACATGTACCGGTATATGTCCATCATATGTTCATATTTTTCCTTACAATGTGAAACAATAAGATTTACTACAAAACTTAATGATGATGCTGTAATCTGTATTGGTAATAAATTAGAGAAAAATATAAAAACTGCACTTTGAAATGCCCCTTTGAAAATTATTATCGAATCAGATCAATGCACTGTGTGAATTGAGAACACAATTCTAAACTGGATTTTATCCTTAACTATTAATTTAACGTAAAAAAAAATCTACATTTTTTTTTATCTGAGCGTACGATTCAAATTTCCTCAAGTGAAGTAAAAATACAACTTTACCGCATGATATGATTTAACATCCAATAACAGGTGCCCCGATTACGTTACATGACTTTACATCGACGTTTTCTCATAAGCCTGGAAATGTCATATACGATTTGTATGATTGTCCTAAATTGTAATTACAATGCCTCCGAAATATTCTGTTTGAAAAACTAATGAAGTTCCCAGATATTTGAATGATTCAGCGCATAAGTGACTTCAATAATCATGCCACTAAAAATTTGTTTTCAGTACGTTTATGAAATGTAGTTACTCTTTGATCTGGATTGTCTATTTAGTCATTTATATTCAATAGGTATTTATCAATTGTTCATTAGATTAGTGTTTTCTCAATGATTACAGGTAGTTAATGATCATGAGCTATTAAGTATGATATATAATTCTTGGAACTATTAAGATAATAAAATATAATGTCTAGCGTTCATAAGCAGCGACTTACAAACCATTTGTGTTCCCATTTTGAAGATATTTTCCCGACCGAGTACACGAATATTTGAAAAAAAGAGTACTTGATCAATAATTTTGCACCATGTTGACCTCCATAAACAATATAGAAATGAAAATTGTAAATTGTCTTAATTTGTTGATTAGATTACTTTGAAAAAAAATATAACCTAGTATGTAATTACCAAATGTAACGTATATATGAATTTAGAGTACACTCACGTTTTTTCACATATGTATCTATTCCTATTCCAACAATTGTCATCATTCCATTCATAGTCCAAGTTTTTATGCATGTCCAGACAATGTTCGTTTCCATTCTGATTGTTTGGTTCACGTATAGTACGTGTGTGCCAATCAGTAACTGTAAACTGTTGCCCACTAGTTGTCCATACCCATACACCTTCTTTATCACGATCTGATCCACCAAGCCAAAAAGCTGAAAGATTTTTTTTAGAACGAACGTTCAACTATTTATTTTCTGTATGGCAATAATTCTATGGAAAGAGTTGTGCACTGATGTGAAAGTCTATAGTTAAGTGTCTCATACGTGGTATGTCAGAAAGTATTGAAACCTATCGGGCACTATTCACAAAAATATAGTTATTTTAGGTGAAAATAATAACACAAACTGATAAAATTGCGCAAATTCATTATAGATAAAATTGTTTGAGAGGGCAACATTATAAAACATGTAAGAGGTAACAATAATTGAGACCTTGTTTGAACAGCAAAAATCATAAAGAGTGAACTTTGCTGGGGAGATTAATGCATCTTTCGTATTACAGTTGCCTAATATTTTAACTGAAATACTTGGGTTTTTTGTTTTACGGTACCAAAGCACTGGCTACCAGCGAATGCTACCCTCGGAGATTGACAGTTCATCACTAGCGCATATGACATTGGCCATTGACCGTGTTTTTATTAATTACAAAAGAAAATGTGAACTAAATAAAAGATATGATACTGATCAGTTTTACTACGATGATCAACTTAATAATAACATTAATGGTACTAATTTTATTGCACCAGATGTGCATTTTGATAATGCATGTCTCTTCATTGATGAGGCAAAAATATAGAAAAGTCAAAAACCTAATACAAACGTTGAAAAGTGACAACATTTGTTTACGGTAGCGGTAAATATTGATCAGAAAACATTAATTTAGCATAACATTTGTTTACGGTAGCTGCAAATATTGATCAGAAAACATTAATTTAGCATAACATTTGTTTACGGTAGCGGTAAATATTGATCAGAAAACATTAATTTAGCATAACATTTGTTTACGGTAGCGGCAAATATTGATCAGAAAACATTAATTTAGCATAACATTTCGTCATTTCAATTTTCGAAGTGCTGGCGTATTTAATTCTCGATGAATGACTGTCCACCAGCATTAGAACCGACCCATGGGAAGTGTTGTAAACGTATGGTAACCTCGATGAATGACTGTCCACCAACAGTACAACCGACCAAGTGGTAGTGTTATAAAAGTATGGTGTTCTCGATGAATGACTGTCCACCAACAGTACAACCGACCAAGTGGTAGTGTTATAAACGTATGGTGTCCTCGATTAATGACTGTCTACCAACAGTAGAACCGACCAAGTGGTAGTGTTATGAACGTATGGTATCCTCGATGAATGACTGTCCATCAGCAGTAGAACCGACCAAGTGGTAGTGCTATAAACGTATGGTGTCCTCGATGAATGACTATCCACCAATAGTAGATCCGAGCAAGTTGTAGTGTTATAAATGTATGATTTCATCGATGAATGAATGTCCACCAACAGTAGAACTGACCAAGAGGTAGTGTTATAAACGTATATTGTCCTCGATGAATGACTGTCCACCAACAGTAGAACCGACCCAGTGGTAGTGTTATAAACGTATGGTGTCCTCGATGAATGACTGTTCACCAACAGTAGAACCGACCCAGTGGTAGTGTTATAAACGTATGGTATCAATTTCGGTACGCACAAAAAATGTTTCGAGAATAACATTGGACTTTTAATTGTTTTGATTCAAGCACTACTGATGAGTTTTATATAGGCGAAACTTGCGTCTGGCGTACTTAATTATAAATCAGGTATATTTGATTGTTTATTCATCAAGGACGCTCTACATGTAAATCTAAAGTTTGAAAAGTCAAATAAATATATAGAAAAATATGTTATAAGTTTAGTTTCGTTCATGAAATAAATATCATTTTGATCTGGGTGAACGATATCAGAAGATTTACTAAGTTTTCCAGTGGCTGTCCATATTTCCCGCTTTCACCCCGGTCGAACCACTTTTCAGACCCTACATATTGTTTTTGTAATGTGTGTTCGTCTTGATTACCAAGAAATATATTAAACTGGGCGTTGTGCAACAATCAATAATCAAATAAAATTCAAGCAACCACTGTACATGTGTACTGATCGTACCTTGCTTATCTTTTTGTTTACTTTAATATGCTTTTGTCATTGTTCATCAGATATTTGCCACTAGACATTGAACAATCGAAAACAAATGGAAAGAAATTTTAACCGATGAACGTATAAAAAATAAAAGTGTATAGAAAAATTCGAAACTAGTCGATATGGAGATAAGGATATCAAACAACTTAAACAATGTTAACACTTCATAGATGTCATGTGTCCAACATGCTTGTCTGGATTAACCTTCACCAGGAACGCTGAACACCGAGTATTTGAAAGCCATGGATTTATAAGAACCAAAATAGTTGAAGTGCTATATCACCCAAAAAAGATCTAAAGTATACGTACTTTTCCGATACTTTTTCGCATTTGAGATAAGAAAGCTAATATCACTCATCTTTTTTGGTTCTGCAAGCATACTGTTGAGCTTTTTACAATCAATCTGAAAAAAAGACGTTAAGGATATTCGAAGATCTTGTTTTTTTAATTTTTTTTTTCTAATATTCGGAATCTTCTGGTTTAATTAAGTGCCGTAAACAATTTTTCACGCTTATCCCTTCTTTTCTTTTTATTATTTTATTAGAAATAAGTCATTTCTGAAAATCTTATAAAATCCTTGTTAAATTTTACTGGATTTCGAATGATAAAAAAGTTGCCAACGTTAAATGTATGAAAGCACTAGAGAAAATAATTGCCCGCCAATGTTGAACAACTGTGATAAATTCATTGCATTTAAAAAACTAACCGTAGGAGAAACATAGTTCACATAAAAAGACAAACAGACAAAAAACAACAGCGGTTCCTTGAATGATGCAGACAATACACCTGGTTCATAGATGAAGGTAACTGGTTATACCGTTTTCACATTTTACAACCGTTCATTTTAACACAACATTATTTCAAAAATTTGCAGTGTTCTTCCCTTATTAAAAAAAAAATGACCTACACTTCCGAATTGTTAGATACAGCCACACAAAAGTTAGGATATGATGGCTGCAATTTTAAAGTTTTTTTGCAATCACAATTCATAAGATTGGTTTGTCAATAATGATTTTCGAATTACTTATTTCCGGTATAAATTCATTTTTGTTTTGTTTTTTTCTGTGCGAAAAATAGAAAATCGTAATAGAATATAAGCGACCAATAAAAATATAATGGTACAGATTTTTTCAAACGTTTATTTGTATATACTTAATAAAAATAAATCTTCCCCACCTTGGCATTATTCCAATTCTTGTTGATACGGCTGAAGTAGTAACATTTGTTCTCATGCATTTTCCAGCCATATTGGCATGAAGCTTGAACTGTAAAATGCAATTCATAAATATCAAAATTAAAACGCTATTATTATTGACGGATTGAAAAATGGAAATATCTTTTCACGCAATGAGATCACATTAAGCAAATGAAGTGAATTTTGTTTGTATGGGTATTAACAAGAATCTAACAAAACGGTTAACTGTTCAATAACTTTAACGTATTTGGCATGAACCAAGGAGTCGAATATAACACACCTATGTTTTGTTGTTCTTATTTAGTTCGTAATGTTCAATCTTAAGATTTCTAGGTAGTTTCTTTTTAACTGTTCTTTCTTTCCTCGTTTTCTTTCTATAAGTTATGAATTTGTAATTATTGGTACATTTGATGAGTTGTTTATATAACTTTGCACACGTACAAAAGTTACCTACTGCTGGTACCTACTACCACTTGTTGTTATTTGCTTTTTGTTAACAACAGTGTCATATTTGTTTTAATCAAAACCAAAATTGAAGTTGCTGTTTTTAATAATCCATTTCTTATAAAGTTCGTGTTTGTATATTTTGTCCCATCGTGAATTCAATCAGTCCCTCTTCTGACCAAAATATTGATAAAATATTCATACGTAACACACCTTGACATTGGTTTCCAAAATATCCAGTTGGACAAGAACAAATATAATTACTTCCAGCTGGTGTGCATGTTCCCCCATTCAAGCATGGTGAACTGAGGCATGGTGTGACTAAACAAAAGAAAATAGAAGTAATGAAGTGGAATCTTTCTATCAAAATCCAAGGATCTATTGGAAATCGAATTGTTGCTTCTTTGACTTCTCCCTAGGACAATTCTATCCGTTATTAGCAGACATTAAAATTACCCTGCGATTTATAAATACGCCAAGTCAAATTCGAACTTTAACATAGACACATGTTGAAAATGCCAAATTATTCTTATTCCATACAAACCAGGGAGAGAATTTTGTGCTGGATTAACCATGGTTAATAGTTTTCCAATGGTAGTCTCATTATTCGAATTTTCCAAAATATAGATCGTACTGGTTGATATATCTCTTTTTCTATTTCCATCTAGAACTTGCAGGAACCAATCGGAAAATATAGAAACATCAATCATTCATTCGTTATGGTCTTATATCCTGGTAACACGAATACATTCATTCATTACTGCACTAAACGTTAAAAGTGAAATCAATGTACTAGATTTAAACGGAGAGATGATTTGAACTTGACGGTTGATCGATTGACCAAAACAACAATAAGAGGAATCTTTCTCATAGGGCATTGTTGTAACAAGTCTGTTAAAAGTTGGAACTAGGGTAAAAAAACTAACATCCGGAAAACAAAATAAATATGGTTTTTTTTTTTCAAAAAGCTATCATCATGTCTGTTATGTAAATATATTCGTTATGCTACATAATATTTTGTACGAAAACTGAACGTTGATGTCCGGACATACATCATATTACAAACCAAGTTCGACATCAACGCATTTCGATTATAGTTTGTGATCAGATTTTGTGAGGGAAATTGATGTTTGATATTACATGGTTCACTTAACCGCCTTTTATAACCAATTCCACTGAATTAATTAGAATAAAAGTGTTTGCAGTTCTTTAAGAAATGATATTGTAACGTAGACTGTATTTTGTGTTTTATAAATTAACGTTTTAAGAAGGCGAACTTACTATATGAAGTCAACACATCTATTGATTTTTTAAGCCCAAACTTTCTATTGCTTTAAATACGCTAATGACATATTGAAAAACAAATGCCAATACAGACATACAGGTTTTTACAATTCCGATAAAGGTTTGGGCGTTTATTGTTTTGTAGTATTTACAAGAAATTGTATTTAAACATCTATAATTCTCCCTACCCAATTCACCCCTAACACTTATTCTCATATGGACCGGTCATTGTCATATCAATCGAGTTTATTGAAAAACGTTAATTTTGTTTCACCTTTACTTGTATTTAGATCAGAACGTGAAATTGTATAACGTAACAATAACTGTTTATAAAGACAGGAATGACAACTCTAGATCTGAAGTTGAAATTTCTGAAGGAAATTATGAAATTCCTCTTGCTTGCGGATAAATAATTTTACTTATGGTTTGTCTTTAGTTTTCTGGCCTTCTTCTTTACTAAACGTTAAAGTCATATAAATATGTATATCTGAGGCTCTTAATGGGGTTTTAAGAGTAGAGAATAAAGTGTTAGATACATAAATAATAGAAAAATGAAGTACAAAATCAAAGAAGACAGAAATATGAATCCCAATCAAGACCCTCATACTCAATAAGTCATAACTGTTACTTTGTTGGAAAGTTCCTAATCTGAATGGCTGTAAAATATAGTTATATTCTGTATATCTGAAAACAAGTTAATTTGCATTTATTTTTATTCACACATGTACAGTAATTTAATTAACTATAAACTGGACACTTGACGAGTTCATGTTATTTTCATGAATCACATAAAAGCTATGAAAGGTTCGATTTGGCAGTTCTTACTTTGTCACAAAATTTTCGTAATAAAGAGAATGATACTGTATAAAATAGCGCATTCTTTGGAAATTTGAGATGATGCATTTTAAGTTTTCGATAAAATGTTAAAACTTCATAGAAAATATTGCAATATATCGTACGCACGTGTATGCAAGGTAAACAGCTAGTGAGACTTAACAGAAAATAGTATTTTTCAGTCTTATTAAACTTTTAGCATTCAAACTGAAAGCAGTGAGGTGAAAATATGACCAATATGCCTATTTGTGTACAGAAAACTCAATTTGATGATTTTAAGGCCAGAATTGTCTACCTCACTAAACCTTGTTAGACATTATAAAATTGTTTACAACCTTCACATTTTGATCCATTGTATCCATTCATACACTCGCAGTTGAATGAATTCCCAAGTACAGTGCATGTGCCATTGTAGAAGCAGGGTTCCACAGAGCACGGTGTTTCTGAAAGAAAAACACAATCTATCACAAAACAATAGATATTTTCCAGATAAAATTCAAAGTATGAACATTAAATATATTACCGTAAAATTCCTCCTAAAATTTTGAAAAGTATAACAATAATCGTTCTGGAAACTGTTGCAGTTACCTACGAGTAATGACTAGGCATGCTTAAAAGAAGGCACAACGAGGTCTATTATACTAATTATGATTAAATGAGAAAAAACATTTGGTTTTAATTGTGTTAGAAATGCATATCATTCTTATATATCATATTCATCATAACAACGTTCTCTTCTACTCGAGTATCAATTAACTCTAATAGACAATAAATCTTTGGTTTTTAATCGGATTTCAATGAATTGGTTAACCGATACGATCTGTCGGTGCCTAAACGTACTCGCAATATGTTTTCGCGGTCTTATATTTAAGATAATAGTATAATCATCTGATCTGTAATTTTACCAATTGTGTCCTATTACCGATTGAGACATATTTTCGGAATGTGAAATTGCATGGCGGATGCATCCATAGCAATATACGCTTTCCCTGTCGACGCACTAGGTCTTGCTCCTTTTGGAATAAATGCAGTTCCTGTTTCTTACCTTGATATACCTCTTCCTAAATGTTTTACGAGAATCGAACATCGGAAAACTAATGCCGTCTTAATTTATTGTTTTCGTTTGTGAATTCGTCTATCCGCACTTTGTATCAGCTCCTAGACCAGGCTTGGTATATTTTTGTGCCAACTGGTTTTATATTTTTGCAATTCACAAAAACAAAACAGCGAAACATGGACTTTGCTATACCTATTCATGGTAAACAGAGCTAGGCATTTATTAGCTCCTTTTAATATATCTCGAAGATCAGGTCCTAATTTACCAACAGGGCGAAATATGGGATCATGTATGCTGCATCCCCCTACCTATACCAAAATGGAGAATTAGATTTTGTCTATTCAGAAGGACAGTAGAAGAAATAGATGTCATTTGGTGTTTAAAATCCCCTCCAATATATATCTAAATTAACTTTCAGATTCAAAATAGACATCGTGAAAATGATACTTTTATGTAGTGCTGAGTCTACCTGTATTTACCTTTACGTTCAGATCAAAATTAAGCCACGGGACAATCTCAGTTAGAAGTTTCATTTTGTATGCTATATGTCTGTTTATTTATATTTACCTTGACATTCAGATCCATTAAAACCAACAGGACAATCACATTGGTATGTATCATTTTGTATATTACATTCTCCGCTGTTTAAACATGGTGAACTAGTACATGGTGTCACTGTAATGGTAACATAGAACATCGTAACTTACAATGTTTTATTTTGTATTAGACTATATTATAGTTAGGGACATATGCATGGTGTCACTGTAATAATAACAGAAAGCATTATTACTTTATATTTTATAGTGTGTATCAGATAACATCGCATAGGTTCTTATATATATATATACATATATATATATACAAGTCTAAATTGATAACAACGTTCAAACCTATGATTGCGTTGGATAAAAATCGCAATTTTTATACGTGTGAAGCAAAACAAATTTCTTGATAGAGGGGTCTAAATACAGCACAAACAACATTTTCCAAAAGACCAAAAAAGTGAAAAAGTATATTTCAACAAAACGCATTTGACTAGCAGGTCGAACAACGGATGTTCTTAAACCCTGCTGACTGAAATGGCGATTGCGAAATAAATGATCTCCAGATGTAACAAAATAGATCTTAATTATTAATTTAATACCAAACAGAAAACAATAAACTTGCGGAAAAGATGGTATACAGCAAACATGAGGTGCCGAAATTGGTACATCATATCCGGATTTCGACAATTAATGTCTGTTCAGTGATCTTAGGAATCGAAACGGTATTTGGAAGGCTATATAATTTACCTCAATTTATGATAGACTCTTGAATTTTGAAGAGTCGAAATAGGATGAACGGATTATATAAACTCGAAGGCAAATATACTACAAGCCAAAACAAAAAAAAATATAAACAAGTCTAAATTGAAATATATAAACAGTAATTACAAGATTCTGATTTCTTAGAATGTCTTAGGGTCAGATGAAGTGATGGCGGAGTGTCTTTGAATGTCAACAAATTCTGATAATATAGTCGGTCGTTGGACAATAGAAAAATGTTTAGAATAGGTTTTAAAGACCAAACAGCATACTAATTTTGACGTGTTAATTTCTTCGAAACGTTTTGTGGCGAGGTAATTCAAGGATTTGGGAAGCAAATACTGTTATAAAAAAGGTCACCGTATTGTTTCTAAAACAGGCTTTATTTCGGGATTTCTTCCGAAAATAAGGATTTTGTTTTATCCAAAAAATATATAATTCAGTGTCAGAATTCACTTTTCATTTGAACAGTTGATGTGTATCTTTCGATTTAAAACTCTAAACCATGTGTTTAATATTCTTTGATCTTTAAAATAAGAATTGATTTTGTAACCGCGAAACATAATATTCGACAGTGACATACGTTTTCAGAATTGAAATATATTTACTGGTTATATCGTCACAGAAATTAGATGGGAGGAAGGATGTTTAGTAGTATTTTAAATACGATAAAAAGCTAACTGACCTTTCAAAACCATGAATCTGACGTGATAGTACAAGTTTCCCGCAAGTTCCGTTTAACAATTTGAAATTAAATTATTATAGAATACAGAGTCTCGCATGTGTATGCATTAATATTTATCAGACCTGCTACGAAAAAATTTTACCATTCGGAAGCACCGTTTGAATGTCAAACTGTTTGAAATTTTATGTTCCTTTTGGTCGTAACGGTCTAGCCTGTAATTCAGTGGTTATCGTTTGTTGCTGTATGTCATATTTGTTTTCGTTCATTATCTGGTACATAAATCAAGTCGTTAGTTTTCTCGTTTGAACTGTTTTATAGTTGTGATTTCGGGGCCTCTTATAGCTGACTATGCGTTATGGGTTTTACTCATTGTTGAAGACCTTACGGGAAGGGTAACCAAAAGTTTGGTTTCGCACCATAGACTTGGATTTTACTCTTCTCGAATTACTCTTTTTAAGTTCAATTAAACAACATAAAACATTATTTCTATGGTGAGGAGAAAGCTAATATTAGATATAAATCAAAAATAGAATAAAATGAAGTCAAAATTTGATTAGCAATCAGTATCATCACGAATGATTTGAAATCAACTTAATATTGAGCAAAGCATTAGTTTAATGATAAACGTTGAAAAAAACTCAATGACATTGTTTTATGTTGTTGAACAATATGAAGGTTCTCTTTGAAAAGAAATTAAAGTTTGTATGGCTCCATCAGTAAGTGGGTGAGCATTTAGTGTTACCCATATAGCAATGAGGAAATGTGGTATGATTGCCAATGAGACAACTGTCCAGAACGTAGAAGTTAACAACCATGTCAGTTCTTTCGTTTTTTCTAAAATATAACAATTTTTTACGTTGGTACATTAATGCATAACGATAACTTACAGTTAGTGTTTTTGATGAGGTTCGGTTGACCGACCTTTCATGGAAAACCAGCCTTTGGACTTAGAAAATGTTATGAAAGTTTTACCTTTTGGGTTTTTCCATAGATGGATATAAAATGATCTGGAACTGAATATTGGTATATTAATGTAAATCTACGATGCATTTTTCGTACAAATATGTGAGTTGTTCCACTTAATCCTTTTCGAGGCTAGGTCTAGTCATTTTTCACGTACAGATACATCTGGTTTTTCTTGTTTTATGTTATCAAGATGAAATGTGTCAAGCTGTTTGTTACTGTTTCTGTATCAATGATGCAATCCACGTAAACACTTGAGGTAATTAGACAGCGTTAAATTAAGAAGACTGTCTCACGGAGCATTTCAATTACATTAAGTGTTAAACTGTTATTCCTAAGTGGTAACATAATCGTGTTGAAATTACCACTTGTACCGTATTTGTAAAATATAACTATATATATATATATATTACTTATACTAACAAGTCTAAATTGAAAACAACGTTCAAACCTATTTATTACTTCGTTTGACATGTCCATATAGCAGTGGTTTAAAGAGGGATTTCCTTATGTATTTCACTTTCCAAATTCATGTCATATAATCTTACAAATAACCTCAAAAAGTAAATGGACAATTTTTATTCAAATGACTGTTTATTGTCATTTTTCATTTTCACATAACAAACAAAATATATCCAGTTAATTTTATTACTTTGGTATCTAATATAATAGTACGTCTAATATTTTCAATTAATTCCCTATATAGCTTAAAAATCAAAACATGGTGCAGATATGATCAGAAACAGTCGACGTGCTTTTTTATTTTTATCCTTTCATCAACTACCTGGAGACATGTTTTCGCGGTCTTAGATCATTAGATACCAAAATAGTCGTGTATCCGATTGTGTCATATTGTGATATTTTGACGGAGTGTAAATTCGCATGGCAGGTAATAATGCATATCAGGATTATCATTATTCCTGTCGATGCCCCCTGTCTCGCTCCTTTTGAAATTCACTTCATTCCCTCACGTTTTGCTTTTCTCTTGGATTTGTATTTTCCGAATGGGATTTGAATATCAGTGAAAATTGCGACTGGGGTAAATTTGTTTGTGAGCTTTCGACCCTACCAAAGAATATTGCATCAACATCGGTATAACTATTGCAATTGATTTATAATTTAATTCGCCAATTAAATATAACTTTGGTATCTTTTGCCTCTCTTGTTTATTCGAATTATGAAAATACCCAAAAAGAATACCAATACAATTATTTTTATTTTTTATCAGTTTTGGTCAAACTTTTGACAGTCGATAATAAGAAGTAGATTATAAGTAGATAAGTACGTGTTGAAAATAGAAACAGACAATTTACAAATATCAGTCACCCAAGAAAGACATCATAACAATTTTAGGAAACAGAGAAGATCATGAGATTAAACAATAATTTACATAAAACTTCGCATAAACTTTAAGATAAAGGTCTAACCTCACTAAAACAAGACCCAATTCAATTGTTTCAGTATGGTAACAACTCTTCAAAGATACCCTATATGGTAGGTAGTAATGTCACTGATTTCCTTTTCTACGAATATTGATTTAATAAAATAATAAATTTATAAATGATAGACCATTACGATTTTCCAGATTATTATCTCTAGAATTATTGTGCTGGTGTCATTGAAGGAAGTAGAACAAATTTACTGCTTACTCGCTTAGATTACGGGGTTAACATCTTAAAGTTGTCTAATCGTTTGAATTTGAATGTCAAAGATTCTTATGATATACCTAAAACATTTAACTATTTAACACATTTCCATAGAGTAAAAATGTTATTTACGCCACCTTTTGCTGTTGCAAATTTCAAATATTTTTTGTACACATTTGCACTTTATTTTCTTTTTTATCATTGAACGTCTGTCTAAGGGCAGGAACATAAGAAGTTATCTAGAGTGTATACAAAGGTGCTATCATACAGGGTACAGAAAGGCAGAACGATAAATGTAAACAGGCATTTATTTTAATCTAGCTTTTATGCCTTAAAATTATTAGATTAAAGGTTTAAATCAGAATTACCTCCGCACTTATATCCCGTGAAACCATCTTGACATATACAGTAGTAGCTACATCCGGCTGTTATACAAGTTCCACCATTTAAACACGGAGAACTGACACATGCGTCTTCTGTAATAGAATAATGCATTATTAACGATTTAATATAAAAAATGGCTATGTGATTATGAGACTATAATCTATCATACACCAAAGGATAAGGAGGTAAAAAAAACTACATTAAACATTCCGGTCAATTACAATCCGCAAAAAACATTCTGTATATCAAATCATAAAGGTCTCAAAATGATAAAATTTGAAGGAATTCAGCCGTTTCCGATCTATAGAACTATGTGTAACTGCATTGTTCATACCTCAAAATGAAAATATCGTCTCGTCATTGGTTGAATTTTTCATTGTTATGTACATTGTTTACTAATCACAACGATTTGGTGTACGCCTTTAAAAATGTTACCCAGGATGCTTTTAATTATAAAACGTCAAATTGGAAAAATAAATAAAATAATGGCCTGATTTAAGGAAGTTCGCTTGTCATGTTTTGGAATTTTTGTCAGATTTTCGGAATCCTCTGGTTTTAGCTATTTGAATGCCTTAAAAAAATTTGCCCATTGACCCCCATTTTTCTTTTTAAAAATCTTTTACATGCATAATTATAAGCCATCTGTAAAAGTCTTATAAAATCTTAATTATTTTTAATAGTTTTTGAGAACTTTATCTTGTCAATGATAAAGCTATGAAAAATCAAGAGAGAATATTTTCCCGCCAAAATTTCAATGGCTAATAGCTCGAAAGCAAGCACATTGACCTATATTTTATTTTTGCTCTTTTTGTTTCTTTATTAATCCTCTATCATTATATACTAGTGTTATGAAAATCTTGTTATTTTGAAACTGAGTAGCGAACTTCCTTAAGCTGATATCAATTATATGTGACTGTAGTTTACCGATGTTCGACTTAATTCATTAAGAAGAAACAAAACGAGGTAAAAGCCCAAGATCACGTCCTGCATTCGGATTGAGACCGAATTCGTCGACAGGGTAATTGCCTATTGATTTGCATACATCCTCCGACATGCGGATATAAACACAATGACAAAGTTACTTGTTTATTCTCTTATTGAGAATTCGTGATGAAAAAAAGCTTAATATTCACATTTATTCGGAAGTTTTATCAAACAATTTTCAAGCGATCAATTGGGAGATATTTTCATTTAATCGTTGATCTCGCCTGAAAGTTAATGACAACCGCTAGAAGTTTACGATTAGTTCTGTACTATTAGTAGACAAAATGACTGTACGAACTAAAACCGTTCGCTATTGTTAATTTGATAAATAGATATAAGAAGATGTGGTATGAGTGCCAATGAGACAACTCTCCATGCAAGTCAAAATTTATAAAAGTAAACCATTATAGGTCAAAGTACGGTCTTCAACACGGAGCCTTGGCTCACACCGAACAGTAAGCTATAAAGGGCCCCAAAAATTACTAGTGTAAAACCATTCAAACGGGAAAACCAACGGTCTAATCTATATAAAAAACGAGAAACGAGAAACACTTATGAACCACATCAACAAACGACAACTACTGAACATCAGATTCCTGACTTAGGACAGGTGCAAACAAATGCAGCGGGTTTTAACGTTTTAATGGTACCAAACCTTCACCCTTTTTCTGAAACAATAGTGTAACATCACAACATAGAAAGACACACTATAAAATATCAACTGAAATAGCTTAACTCAATCAAAGGATAAGCCTGTTCCGATGAAACATCATAACGCATGAACACCATAACAATGATACCATATAAATTGAGGAATTCTTTGTACTGTGTTTGATATTTCAAATAAATTCAGTTTTTCATGATGCTGTCAATCATTGTTGACAACTAAAAAGTCATCTAACATCTTTCGAAAATTACTCTAAGAACAAGTTTATAAAGTCGACCATGTTTAAAAAAAAAGTAAAATAACAAAAATACCGAACTCCAAGGAAAAATCAAAACGGAAGGTCCCTTATCAAATGGCAAAATCAAAAGCTCAAATACATCAAACGAATGGAAAACAACTGTCATATTTAAATGCCTATGGAGTTTTACAAGTATCATTTGCTTTTTATTTTGTCATTTGGAAACAATAATGCATCAATCAGCTGTAAATATGAGACTAATACAATGCAATGAAAGAAATATGAGACTAAGGAAAAACAATTCAGTCTAGTTGTTTTCTCTTTTAACACAATTTTGGAAGTAAAGGAATAGAATATTTCAAAGAATGTACTTCATACTATACCTTTTGTTGTATAACCTTTCGTCTCTGTAAATCCTTTAGTCTTGGTAAGATCTTCCGTCTTTTGTTGTAAACTTGCGTGTCCTTAAACAAAAAAAAATTAATTTTAAAATCCGAAAGTGTTGGTCTGTGATTAACAACGCCCCCTTCTTGCAGAACAAAATATGTGATTGATGCAAGTGGTTGCGTTGCAGTACATATAGAATGTAATTGGAAAGGCCATAAAATGGTCTGACACTCTATATGGATTGATTTAAGGAGAATATATTTTCATGGAAGAAAGGCAAAATTGTTTTATCAAGGACATCACAGTTGAAATTTTGTATGCAAAGTTATGGGAGAAAGATTGAACACCTTGATATAAATATAAATACAACTGAATAAATGTCGATGCGTCCGAAGCGCTTGTCTTAATAAATTTTCTCCATGGACCTCTTTTACCTAAATATTTGAAAGCTGAAGGTGCATTAATACTGTGACGCTTTAAATTTTTATCAGTAAAGGGGACCTTTAATAATTAGTCAAATTCAACTACAGTCAACTTTGTCAGTGGGAATTAGAACCTTTGTTTTCTTCGTAAAGAGAACGTATTTTTTTTGGCTCTTTGAATTCGAAAATGAAGAAGTTTAATGAATCCTTCAGATGCTGATAAAACTTGATAAAAATTTCTGAATTTTGTCTTGTATATTGGCATTAGGGATTACAAGTTCTTATATTTAGTCCAAATCAACAAAAACTGCCACAATAGCCTCATTTTGAGATCTAGTCATTTATATGGGCATCTGGCGCGGGAAAATTGATGCTATTTATTATATTTAGATATGAGCAATTTATTTTGAGAGTTAAGGCAGTGTATGAAGACTTTGATAGTGATCAACAAGCAGAACCGTCATAACATTTTGGAAATAGTGAACAATCCATAGTTGCATAAATAGGATAAAAAGTGTAGAGACTGAATATCATTTGACTTACCATGTGAATTTTCACTTTTGTTAGAGCTGGATGTAGTAGCAAAATAAATTGTTGCCACCAAACACAAAACTGTCGTTAGTATAAACAATACCGTTCCAAATCTCCATCTATTTCTACTGGTTTGCATATCTTTGCTGTCCTGGAATTGCCAAGTTTTGTCAGATTGATCATCATGTAATTTATTATCACTTTCTTTGAATAATCCGTCGTCTTCATTTAAGGTTTCCTTTTCTTGAAATGTTATATTATACTGGGTATATTTGGAATCATTAGTACATGTATGGTAAGCTACATGTGTTTCGGTTGACATTGTTCTTGTTGTGAACAAATACTTTAATAATACATTAAGAAATCGACAAAATATGTACTTACGAAATATCAACCTTTGAACGATTTGAATGAGTGTAAAATTTCCAATTGTTCGAGGGTCTAAATGAATAGGAAGTTAATGTTTATAATTATAAGAATACGTAAGCAGTTAATGAACAAAATCAGAAATATAAATAAAACGAATAAAACAATACAAGGCAAAGTGCATCAAACCCCATTGTAAGCTGCAGATTTGTAGGAATTTTTCGTTTGAAAACACCTTCAAAATATATATTTTTAATCTAATTCGGGCTTTGATGGCTATTTTCTATTTTAGCAATCATACCATATCTCCATATGTTCATACATATAAAACCGAGATTTACATTTACAACACCACCTTATTGAACCAGATACGCATTTCGACAATTTATATTCCTTCAGTGATGCTCGAGACCAAACTTTTCGAAAATCTAAATCCTAATACAAGTAGTCATGAGTTTATGAAATCTAAAAAAACAAAAAGTAAAGCAAATCCGTACAAGACAAATGTCTTTTTCTTGAGAACGAACAAATTTTTTTAATTACGGTGTTTATTACTCAACCAGCATTTTTACACATTTTATTCCTTTTAAATTTCAAACGATTTCCTCCGTTTTTTTTTTTTTTTTAGTTTGTATATTCAACATGGATTTACGAAATTTTAACTTTCAGTAAACTTCTATGATAAACAGCAATTATTTGCTTATGCATTTAAATTGATATAAAATAAGTTAATTGATTAACTGGTGATGGTTAAAGATACATTAGCATTATTACACAATTTTGCAGAGAAAAACAAATTTTGTCTAAATATAATAAAACGGCCGTCAAAATACAAATCAAATAGATAAAGCTGATGCGTAAGATAATGTTTCTATCAAACAGTTTGTGTACTCTCATTTGCATAATAGAATGCATCATGTGGAGGATGATCTGCTTACCCTTCCGGAGCACCTGGTTCTTCCCCGGTTTTTGGTGTGTTGCGTGTTGCGTCGTCTTGAGTTTTTGATGTTGTGTTTTGTGTACTATTGTTTTACCTTTGGTCGTTTTTCATTTTTATCCATGGCGTTGACAGTTTGTTTTCAACTGATACGTTTACAGGTCCCCTTAATATCTTTTGCCTCTCTTATTTATTCCCGATGTTTTTCTTTTCATGAACTTAACATGATGTAAACTGGGATTATACTCACTGAGTCTGATTATTTTTGCAATGCATAGAAAGAGAACGGTTTGTTGTAATGTTCTCAATTTCTACAATAAAGGATGTTCGCTACTCTTGTTTTTAACTTATTTGTCAGATATTCAAATCCTCTAGTTTTATCCATGTAGTGTCATTCAAACTTTTGCCCGCTAACCCCTACTTTTCTTTTCATAATTTTATTACATATATTTTAAAAAAGACATTTTTGAAAATCTTAAAAAAACCCTTGTTATTTTTTCATTGTGTTTGAAAGAAAATAGGTGACTATGTTAAATGAGTGAAAAATCTAGAGAGAATTATTTCCCGTCAAATTTTCAATTGCTTATATCTAAAAAACAAGGACAAGGACCTTTTATTTTTTCCTGCTTTTAAAGTATGTTATGTATATACTTTCAATTTATAACAGTCTTTTAGGAACCTTGCTATTTTATGACAGAGGAGAGAACATCCTTAAGTTTTCTTTTCGTCAGGTTTTGTCTTTATGTTAAATTTCTGTATATCTTACTTTCGCCAAACGTAAACGTTATGTTCACTTCTGTCATCACAATGATATAACCGTCGGTATTTAGATTTTTTTTTATTATATTCTATTTCGTTTTCATATGAGTATTGAAGTTCACCGTATGAAACATTGCCAATTGCAAAGATGTTTACTTAGCTTGTTTTGAAAACAAAAATAAAATATTGATTTTGGTGAGATATATTTGGTTATCACACCAGGGATACTAGCATAACGCCAAAAATATTTACAAATTGGGCAATAACCTAGATGTATATATAGCTTTTGAATGTACGCAATGAAACAGGAATTCAACTTATGTTGTACTGGTACACCACTGTCCAGGTTAGGGGGAGGGTTGGCGCCTTCAAACGAGTTTTTTTTTTTTTAATTTTCATTTTTTATTGAAATCTGTACATTTGTTAGTAATGAAAACATCGAATACCGGTACCTTATCCCGGCCTCGTTAATGTTAGCAATAGAACATGTAAATATATATCTGTTAGTATTTGTTAGTTCATTTTACAAAACATTATATCAGCTGTAGTTACTTAATATAATACCACATTTTTAATTTGCATTTAAAAAGTAATAAAATATCATAATATAATGTTCAAAAAGGACCACAAATAAATGTATGATCAAATTAGAATATTTATTTTAACAAACATACAGATATTCTAAGTTTTATAGTTTTTTAAAAATGGAAATATTGAGGAAAATAAGTGAATTTAAAAAAAAAAAAAAAAAAAAAAAATGAAAAATTTAAATACATAAAAAGAGAAAAGAAAAGAAATATAATGTTCTGATGAATATTTTTATTTTAGTTAACAAATCAACATTCCATCATGTTATTCACATATGAATTATAATAGGACTTTAATTACAATCGAACAAATGAGTAAATTGAATCCACAATTTGTAGAAACTCTCAAGTTTATTGTTTCTTACTGCTATACACTTCTCTAGATTATAAAGATCTTTTAGTATTTTCTTCACAGCATGAATTGATAAAACTTTCTGGAAATATCTTGTATTATAAATATATTGTTTAAGACACACAAAAATCAGGTTTGAAATTTCACCCTTGTATACATGTGAGACATCACCAAATAAAATATTCCTTTTGGTGAATGAGATACTTATACCATTAGATAAAAACCATATATCTTTTTCTTCTATAAAATTCTGAACATTTTCACAATTCCATAGTACATGTTCTATAGTTTCTATTTCTTCCTTACAAAAATTACATAATTGACTATTAATGACATTAATTTTACACAAAAATGTGTTTGTAGCTAATATCCTATGATTTACTCTAAACTGTAACCATTGTAATTTTGTGTTATTAGTAACTGCAAAAGGGAGTGTGAAAATTTCTCTCCATTCTAATTCATCAAGTTCCAAAATTTCCTTCCACTTTTTTTGCCCATTAGGAACCACTTTAGGTATTAACATCCAATATATATCTTTAGTTCCCTTTTTTCTTTTTAAAATGGTTTGAACAAAAGAGGGAATAAAAGGTTCTACGAGCTTATTATCTCCCCTTGAATACAGCTTCTTTGTCTGATTTAATGCTGATATGATACTATTATACATCATTATATTCCCAGAAATATAAAATTTGTCTTTAATTTCCCCATAGGAGAGAAACTTTCCACTATTACTAATCACATCATTTACAAAAACAATACCTTTATTATACCAACTTTTATAAAATACATGTTTATTATTGATATTGATATTCTTATTCATCCATAATGGACTAGCAAGAAAGAATTCCATGTAGAATTTATATCTTTATCTACAAAATATTGCCATGATTTAAATACATCAATCCAAAATTTGTTTTTGACATTTGAAATAGTGTTTGTTGTGTAACTATTTCCCAGTTTGAACAATTTCTCTTTATCTATATTTGTAAATAAAATATTTAACCATTTACAGTTAGAACTAAACAATTTTCTTATCCATAAACATTTTAAAGCTATCTTAAATAGATTAATATTTATCATCTTTAAACCACCATTCTTATAATCCATGTGTAACACTTCTTTTTTTACTCTATGGACTGGTTAGTTCCACAAAAAATAATAAATAGCATTATTAATTTTCTTAATCATCTCAGCATTTGGGTTTGGTAATGTTAAAAAGAGATGATTTAGTATAGGAAGAATAAGAGTTTTAACCACCGATATTTTTCCAATAACTGTTAAGTTTCTTTTAGACCATGTATTAATCAAAGTTTTTATCTGAAGAAACCTATCAGTATAATTTAAGTTTAAAATTTTTTCAAGATCAATATCGAAGTCTACCCCTAACAGCCTAAAAGAAGTTGACCCCCCATGATAAATTTCTGTTCTGGCATAACATTTCTCTACTGTATTTTTTACTTCCAATCCATACCACTTGAGTTTTTGTAAAATGTATCCTTAGTCCAGAAAGTATTGCATACTAATCAAGCTCTAATAAAGCTTCTTCCATAGATTGGTCACTTCCATCCAAAATCAGTGAAGTGTCATCTGCAAACTGAGATAGTTTATGTTCAGCTTGAGAAATTTCTATACCCTGTATTTTCGTATTACCTCTAACCTTTATTGCCAAAATCTCTGCACATAATATGAAAAGGTAAGGTGATAGTGTGTCCCCCTGTCTACAGCCTCGTCCAATACCAAAGAACTCTGATAAATTTCCACCCTGAATGACTGCAGAGCTAATATTATTGTAAAATACTTTTATCCAATTGATTATGTAATTCCCATAATTGAAAAAGGTCAGACATGCTAAAAGAAAATGCCAGGATACTGTATCAAAAGCTTTTTCAAAGTCTATCAACAGTACTAAACCAAGGATATCTTTTTCTTCAGTATACTGCAAAATATCATATATGGGTCGGATATTATCTCCCATATAACGCCCACTTATGAAACCAGTTTCTTCAAACGAGTTTAACCCCGCCACATTCTATATGTGCCTGTCCCAATTCAGGAGCCTGTTATTGAGTGGTTGTCGTTTTTTTTTTTTTTTTTTTTTTTTTTTTTTGCTGTTTCTAATAGTTGCTATATGTTTATTGTGTTGCATAATCTGTTCTTGTGTTGTGCTGTTACATCACTGTCCCAGGTTAGGGGAATGGTTGGCGCCTTCAAACTAGTTTAACCCCGCCACATTCTATACGTGCCTGTCCCAATTCAGGAGGTTATTCAACACATGTGCAAGGAAATCATGTATTATATTTTTTTATTTTGTACTAAATTTGCATAGTTATACTTTATTTTGGACTATATTTTTACTTTGGTGCTTTTAGTGTCAAGGATACTTTATGAAAGTTGTTCCATAACCTCACACCTTGTACGTATTTAAATTATATCATACTTTTGTATTGGGGGTAAGGTTGTATTTGTTTGTTTATAGGAATTACTTAATATGAATAAAAATATAATTTCAAAATTTTTACGAGTATTTTATCTTTTTCAAATCAGTAGACTTGAAGCATCACTCGAAGGGTATTCAACACAATGGCTGACAGTCGGCATAAAAGGAGTACGAAATACCAAAATGGGTGTCAATAAAAAAAAAATAAGCTAAAGATGTGAAACAATGTAAAGATTAACAATTATATATTTAAATCGTTCAAAAATATATCCGTATTCAAATTATATTTTAACACTATTACTCAATTATACGATACGATAAGATATATCATTATCCAAAGATCTACCCTTGGTCTGATTAACATAGACGTTTAGTTATCTAAATACATTTTGTTCGTAAAACGATAACGACTAGTTTGGACTATGGGAAAACCAATAATAAGTTGACCACTTTTGTTTTATATATTAAATCTTGTCAATTTCAATGATAAAGTATGATAAAGAATTATCGCGGATATGAAGTCGTTACATTTTTGAGTGTAAACGGATTCTGTCAATAGCTGTATATTAATGTCACATGAGTGTATATTTGATTTACGCCTTCAATGTTACGTTAAAAAGTCTTAAATTCAGTCAATAAATACGTAATGATGCAATTTGAATAGAGATTTAGGACCAATTTACCCTGAATTAATATCTCACAGGTCAAATTATGTTTATTCTAAAATAAAGAATTCACTTATACACAAAAAAGGTAGAACAAATAACTCCAAATCAAAAAGGTGAAGTCCATTAAAACTGACAAAATAAAACTTTATCAACAAACGGAACGAACGAATTGACTGTCACATTCATGTTTTGGTACAGGAATTTCCGATGAATATTACTTCTGGGCATGCAAGATATCATGTTTCCTGTACTATTATGACGTTGTTGTGTAAAAGGATTCAAAAGATACAATTAAAACAGCCTCATGTCTTGACTTACATCTACAAATTGACAAAAGATTACGATAAAGGAGGTGATTGCAGTTCCCAATTGTGAATTTTCCAATTTCTATGTAGCAACATTCTAGAAGTGCATGCATATAGAATATGTATCTCTAAGTTGATTTTATATTCTAAAGCTTACTTTTCTATTATGATTTTCTTGATAGAGGGTTGATGCTTAAAAGGAAGCTATTACAAACGAAGGGTTCCAGGTGGTGAAGTTAAGGTCATAACTTCGAATATTTAAGGATGCCATTACGAGTTGGTTGACCCTCATTGAATATGTATTCACAAATGACGACGATGTTTGAAAATTTAATAAAATAATTTCCATACCAAATTTACTTGTGTGTAAGTTAGTTCTATCTTTAAAGGCCTCGAATAAATACATAAGAAGAAATTCAAAATAATTATATTCATTTGATACGTTCACATCAAACAGACTTCATTAACAAAGGTGTCCTACTAACACAAAAATGTTCCAACAGACTTATGAGAATGAAAGACCAAAATCGACACTTCAATTGATCGAGGGTTACCAGTACACAATCATAAACATGGTATCTTTTATGAATTCATTTTGATGACGATGAGTCCATGTCACAACTCAAAAGTAGAAATTTGAATAGTCGTCTGATCTGTGAATCCTATTTCAGTTTCTGACATTTGTGACAGTGAATGGATTCGCATAGCGAGTGGAACAATTATAACAGGATCTGGTTTGCTTGTCGACACCACCAGTCTCGCCCAAGGTGAAAGTTGTGCGATTCCATTAAATTTTTCATGGTTTTGGATATCCATAATCGATTTTTTGATATTACGACATCTGTTTTAAAAAAAGTACTATATATACCAAGGTTCTTACGCGTTAAAATATCTAAACATACGAATCTGACGGATGATTTTGTTTAAATATGTTAATGAGTAACCCTCGTGTTATATATAATTTGTAATATAAATAAAATTATTAACAGCTTGAATTTATACTATACATTGATCACGTTACCGTTTAGATGGAAGCTTGGGGAAATTAGTATTTCGCCCCGTGTTCGATTGTTTGTATAATTTATTTTGTAAAGCTATATAGAAACTGAAGAAAAATGTCGGATTTTCCTGATTTGTTAGATTTGCAGGAAAACGAACTCGTTCAAATGGCAGCTGAAATTGAAAAAAAGTTCAGTTATCACAAGTTGCGGCCGAAATAGAGGAAGACGTTAAATTATCTCAAGTCGCGACCGAAATCGAAGATGATATCAATTTAGCAGTCGATTCCCACAAAGAAAAGTTTGACTTTGAAACATTTGAACTTGATTATTTGGTGCGGGAAAGACAACACATTTGCAAAATTTCGCAAAGTTCTTCATGCGAGGATGAAGGAGTTGCTGACGAAAGGACTGGGGACTAAGTAAAAAAAAAGTCAACGCAATATCGGAGGAAGATGAGGAAATTATGTGGTCATTTGATATCCTTGAGCAATCAAATGCAATGAATCTTCAGTACACTGTATTTTACTAGCCTGTAAAATGATTGGCCTGAGGGGTAGGGACGAACATCGTAATTTTCAATGTTCTCAATATGAACTTGAAGAAGACGGAAAGGGAAAATACATTAGATTTATTGGTTGAAACAATTAGAATTGCATCGGTGGCCTGGCACATATGAAATAAGCAACAATGATATAAAACATTATTCTAAATTTTATTTTATTGGTAATTTTCAAGATGTCGTACAAGATATGCATTTAAGAGGTTGTGCATTTCATTGAAAAAATTGCTTAAACTTACATATTGGCTTTTACAAAGTACATTCATTGGTTATTAATTAATTTGATCAATTTATTTATTCATTTAAACATTATTTTAAGGATTATTATCAAACACTTAATATAAACAGTGGCGGATCCAGGGAGCGCAGATACGTCCCCATCAAATCTCATGTTTTTCACAATTTATATGAATGTTTAGCATAAAATCGTCCAAAAACGGTTTTGTCTTGCTCTGCTTTATTCCATTTACTGGAATTACGCTCCCCCTTGTTTTCAAATTCTGGATCCACCCATGCTAATGACAACAAAATATTACAACTAATCACGACTGAGGAAAATCAACATCTCTTACAAGAGTCATCTCTCATCTCCTAAATGTTAGTGAAATTGCATAATAGTAATTGAAGTATACTCAGAATAAAAGGCAATACAACTGTTTAAACATTAAGATGCATATGTTCATCACTCCGTCAATATTAATTTTACCAAAACATATGATAGTTTTCGCAAAACATCGCAATGAATATTGAATTATTTCAAGATTTCTATCTCCTGTAGTTCAGTGGTTGTCGTTGGTTCATGTCTGTCATATTTGTTTTTTTCATAAATTGTTTTGTTATAAATAGGCCGTTAGTTTTCGCAATGGAATTGTTTCATATCTTTCATGTCGGGGCCTTTTATAGCCAACTATACGGTATAGGTTTTTCTCATTGTTAAAGGCCGTACGGATGCCTGTAATTGCTTACATCCACTTCATTTTAACTTTGGTGGATAATTGTCTCATTGGCAATCATACCATATCTCCTTATTTTTTATTAGCCTCGCCACATTCTGTATGTGTCTTTCCCAAGTCAGTAGCCTGTAGTTCAGTGGTTGTCGTTGGGAATCATGTCTGTCATATTTGTTTTTCATAAATTATTTTGTTATAAATTAGGCCGTTAGTTTTCTCAATTGAATTGTTTCATATTTTTCATGTCGGGGCCTTTTATGGCCAACTATACGGTAAAGGTTTTTCTCATTGTTTAAGGTCGTACTGGTGCCTGTAATTGATTACATCAACTTCATTTGAACTTTGGTGGATAATTGTCTCATTAGCAATAATACCATATCTCCTTATTTTTTATTAGCCTCGCCACATTCTGTATGTGTCTGTCCCAAGTCAGTAGCCTGTAGTCAATGGTTGTCGTTGGGAATCATGTCGGTCATATTTGTTTTTCGTAAATTGTTTTGTTATAAATTAGGCCCTTAGTTTTCTCAATTGAATTGTTTCATATTTTTCATGTGGGTGCCTTTTACAGCCTACTATACGGTATGGGGTTTTCTCATTGTTGAAGGCCGCACGGTTGCCTATAATTGATTACATCCACTTTATTTGAACTTTGGTGGATAGTTGTCTCATTGTCAATCATACAACATCTTCTTATTTTTATATTGTTAAGGTTGAATGCTTTTATTGGAAACCTTTAGTTGGAAATACAGTACGGTATGGAAAACAGTCGTTTGGTGTCAACAAAATTGAATGTTTAATGAAAGAAAGGAGTCAAAAACCGGGCTTAACTGGAAATTACACAAACTATTCATGGAAGCGGACGTGTTCAACATCACTGTATAAGCTGGATTGAATGAACAAACAATCATGGATCGTACTGGACACAGGTCGTCAGCCGTAAGGACATATCAATCAAAAATGGTGGATAAGAGCAAAACATGTCCGCTGTGTAAAATCCACCAAGTAACAATACAATTTTTGCTACCTGTAGTGATTTGATAGTTGAAGAACAACCCTTGAAGTGTACAATACTGGAACCAGTCAACCCTGAACTGAAACTTCTGCGAATTGCCATGAAATTGCTATGCGCCGAGTGGAACTCTAAATTTTAACAACTGCATTTTTTCTTTTACTTAAAAGAAATGTAATTGAATTGTCGCAAAGGAGCAATTTTATTTTCTCAAACTGAAACAAAATTCCTATTTAACTTGAAAAAATTAGAAAGAAACATATGTTTCTCGAGATGTGTTGTGTTTACAAATGATTTTGCTTTTTGCTATAAAATAAAAACAAAATAATGTTCATGACCTTTCATATTTTTAGTTTCCTAAATATTTCAGTTGCGGATATCTTTCAAAAATTGGGAGGAGCTTCAGCCATGGAAAAACCATGAAATGGAACATTTTGAACGATAGCTAAGCTCAAACTACTTTTTCTTTGACTCTAGTTGAGTTTCATGTTTAGTAATCCAAGTATGGTACAACATCAAATTGTAGATAAAAGACCATGGTTTTCTTCCATCACAATTTTTATGTAAATTATTTCTTTAAAACATCAAAGGAAAAAATGCAATTTAAATTACCAGTATTTTTGTCTCTTATAGAATGATGTTAAGTGATCGATTTATAATACGTTTTGATTTTCAAATGCAAGGGACTAAAATTATTGCTTTGAAATACCTTCTCTCTTCATAATATTAGGTATAAGAACCGAGTTTAAACATACTGTTTTTCACAAATATACTTATTCCTCTTCAAACAGTTGTCGTCATTCCATTCATAGTCCAGAAAGTTATTTAACTCCAGACAATGTTCTTTTCCATTCCAATTGTTCGGTTCATGTATAGTTCGTGTATGCCAGTCAGTGAATGAAAACTTCCGTCCACTAGTTGTCCATACCCATACACCTTCGTATGCCAAATCCGACCCACCAAGCCAAAAAGCAGTATCCTTTTCTGACAAAATTGAATTAAGCATATCTTCAATACTGACTAATGATGTGCAACATTCTTTCTTTTTTTTTTTTTGGTAATGACAATATAACAGAAATAAAAACTCATGTGTGAATGCATCTTTACGTGCTCATTCTTGTATCGCAAAAGTATTGAAGGCTAATCAGTAACAATATTGAAAACTATATACCTTGTCATACCGGGGACTTTTTTTTTATCGCGCATTAAAAAGTGTCTAATGGGCAATCTTACCACATCTCCTTATTCATATACTTTTTCCCGAATGTGAACTACAGAATTAGACTTATCACCGGGTTTTTACTTATATGAGCAATACGACGGGTGCCACATGTGAAGCAGGATCTGCTTATCCTTCCAGAGTATCTGAGATCACCCCTGGTCTGGTGGGGTTCATGTTACTCAGTCTTTAGTTTTCTTTGTTGTGTTTTGTGTACTGTTGTTTGTCTACTGTCTTTTTCTTTTTTAGCCATGGCATTGTCAGATTTTATTTTGGAATTATGAATTTGAATATCCCTTTGGTATCTTTCGCCTCCCTCTCTTCTAGTATCACGATTAAACATAATTGTTAGGTTATATTATTTCTGAACAAGATAGATCTGTTCAGTTTACCCCATATCGTCTTATTTTAAAGTGTTTTATATATAGAGAGATTTATACATGGTCATATCATCCTGAGACACAAGCGAACGCAGATATGGGTTGACGGATGATAACTGTGACGATATAGAAAGAGATACAAAGTGATTTGTTTTCATTGTTTTCATTTAATTTGTTTCCATAAATGCCGGATTTTTTCGTTTTTTTTTTTAGTATGCACAATATGACAGATCTTTACCATTTTTGTCGTAGTCCCGTTTTTTTTTTTTTTTTTTTTTTGCCATTTTGATATAGTATGGATTTGAATGGCAGCAGATGGTTCCCCTGTCGATGCAACCGGTCTAGGCCCTTTTGAAATGAATGCGATTCCCTCAGTTTTTGTATTTTTACTTTGACTTGTTTCTTCTTAAATCACTTATAAGTCTTGAAAATTTGCCAAATTAAAATGAATGTGTATAAAGATTTTTTTTTACTACCGATCAATAGCTTTTGTTTACAGTTATTTGTAATTGTATCTTTATTCACTGAAACAATGTGACAGGCCAAACACATACACAAAAAAGAATGAATAGATTGCTTATGAGTTTCCGACCAAAAAGAGTTGGGGTTGCGTCATTTCGCAACTTTTATTGTGACAAAAACCTTATGTCGGTACCTTTAACGGTTTATTAGACGGTGTGCTAACAATTAAATTCCAAAATTTAGAACGTGACCGTGGAATCTATGGACCAAGAACCTAATATCAAAAGACTATGACGCTCTTCAAATGCGTTGATTCCACACCCTTTGTAAAATACAACTATATTGTCAGCTGTTCGGCAACGACAAGATTAATTCGGGCGTCGAATGTTTTTATTTATTCATTACACGAGGTCAATAGGAGTAAAAGACAATATTTAACAATCGACTCTAACTGCGACGTCATTACACACATATTGTATGGGAAACTGAAAGAATGTGAAAGTCGTCAAAACAAACATTGAAACATAAGCAAACGATGATACGAATATCTTGAAAGCCTATTTTCTTATATCAAAGTAAGATTTACTGTTCAGTAATCATGTAAGTAGTTATACAAATGAAATCGATATAGGTCTTATATTTTTATTTGTAGTTTGCATTTCCAAATACTTTTTGGAAGAGATATATGTTCAACCTCCGTCTATTGGACAGTGTCATTTTGATCATGGAAACAAAGATCTATTCTTTCTTTCTGACATAATCACACACACTCATCTAAATTTCATAATCTTTTAACTTCATCCTAACCTTTCTAAATATGTTATTGTAAATCGTGTAAGCATGTCACTAATTCAGTTTTCTACGTCAATTTTAATGCGTTCAATTACGTGAACAGCAAACAATTGCCTTGACCCCATGCACATAGATCCAAAAGAATTACCGTCTTTGTCCTATTAGAATACAAATAATTTGTAAGGTCTTGAATTATTTCTTAACCAATGTACCACTAATGTCAAACACAAAAAGGGAAGTTACTATTATTACATGTAAATGGACCGATTTCAATACAAAGATATGATGAGAGAGTAAATAAGACTTAAAAATAAAAAAATAAACAAATATATTTCAGGGTACCGGAGGAGAAGCGATGATAGGAAACAGTATAAGGAAAAGTGTCCGGTTGAAAAGAGTGAGTTTCAAAAGCGCAATAACTGTAAAATCATATACCAAATATATTTTCAACATGCTTCAAGACAAAGCGATATGTCAGAAACAAAAGTGGCTAGAGAAAACAATTATGACCAGAACAAAATTATAAGATCTTGCCGCAGAAAGTTGGAAAGAACGTAAAGTAAAAGGCTGAAAAGTAAAACTTATTTGTTTGTTTTCTATTCTATCCCATTAAAACACTTTACCATCGAAAAAAAAAATCTAAAGCATAACATTCGATTTATAAGCCTTTATAAATAATTAGGGTTAACAAAACAAATGCCAAGATTTACATTGCAGTTTCAAACATACCCTTTAGATATTGTTTCGCATTCGTCTTAAGAAATCTAATTTTACTTAATGATGTAGCTTCTGCAAGCATACTATTTTGCCTTTTACAAGCTCTCTGAAATAAAACACAACTTAATTTAATGAGAAGAAAATCCTTATTTAATGGAAATACAAATAAAAATTACATGCATTGTAGATGACCTATTGCAGTCCGGATCATTTTACTGGATTTACCTATATCAGGAACGCTTACAGTCAAATATTTGATAGTTGAGGATGCCTAAGTATCGAATCACGTTAAAAGCTATATGTTCAAAAGGTACTAAAAATAACCAAATCCAACTCAGGTTTTTGCTTGAAGGATTTGGTCTTTAATTTCTTATAAATTTAGAAATCAAGATAACTGAAATATTTGAGACCGGATTTCTGGAAAACAATAAATCAATCAATCAACATCGCTTTTGGAAGTGTGCTGATCTGTATATGTGTCTGTTAAGTTGTGTGTGGAGCAGGATATCCTTACCCTTCCCGAGCACCTTGGATCACCCCGATTTTGGTTGGGGTTTCTTTTGCTCAGTCCTTAGTTTTCTGTATTGTGTTTTGCATATTTTTGTTTGTCATTTGGTCGTTTTACGTTTTTTGCAATGGTATTGTCAGTTCGTTTTCGATGTATGAGTTTGAATATCCCATAGGTATCTTTTACCTCTCTTGTATTGTTTTAAAGTTGTTGATTTATCGACGTATTACCAACGACTCCTTTTAATTTTTACTAAAAATTTGTACATTTTCATAAATTTTGAAAATCTAACATCTGTTTACCCTTGTATTTATATTTTACTTAATTTGTACTATCGAGAAGGTGAATACAGTATTACTATTAGCTACAACTGTTTTTGTTGAGGGCGGTGTTAGTTTTTTTTTGTATCACTGTGTATCGTCGCCACCTAAAAATATAAAGTTGTGAGTTCGAATCCCATTCGTACCACTTAAAAGACACAGGTCGTTGGTTATCCCCTAGTTAACCAAATTGAATATAATCTGGCCGACATGATAACGCCTATGTATTTGAGAATGGCATTCAAGACCAACAAAAAAAAAACAAACATAAACCTTCTTTATTTTCAATTTCAGATATATTGATGATTTCATGTTAACTAATAACTCACATTTCAGTGATTGCTTGCATATCACATATACCCCAGTGAACTTGAAATTTAGGATATTAACGAAACAAGATGGTCTTCATATCTTTATCTTTTCCACAATATTGAGACATAAAGATGACTTCAAGCTTGAATCTATGAAACTCGTGATGATTTTTCAGTAACAGTGACATTGCATGGCGTTTACATATTTCAATTAAAACGTTACGCTCGTATATGTTCACACTATAGGGACTTCATTTACAGGGGTGTTATTTCTACATAAATCTGTTAAAAAAACTCATCATAGATACCATGCTTAAACACATTTATGAGGAAGAACGACTGAAGTCGACACTATATAAGTTTTGCGGTCACAATCACGAATTGGTTGACCGATACGATATGTCTGTGTGTCACCTGACTTGGACTGTGTTTTTGCAGTCGTCAATTTTAAGATAATTAAATAGTCGTCTGTGCTGTCGTTTGACCAATTACGTCCTATTTCCGATTGTGACATTTTGATTGAATGTTGATTCGAATCGAGGGTGGTGCATACATAGCAGAAGATGCTCACACAGTCGACACTCCCGGTTTTGATCTTTTCATACTTCAAGCTATTCAATGTGTTTATGTGTGTTACCTTGATTCGCATCTTCTTCATTGTTTTATGAAATAATGAGATAAAGGATTTATGAGATTTGAACATTGTTTAACTACTGCTGCCTGAATCTATATATTAAAAATGAATAATTGGCACCAACCTTGGCATCATTCCAATTGTTTTCACGACTGCTGAAGTAGTAACAGTTGTGTTCATGCATCGTCCAACCCAAGGGACATGAGGTTTGAACTGTAAAATGCATGGCATTAACAATACAAGGAATAATACACTTATAGAAAGATTTAGTTTTTCTTTCACTTATGAAAAATAGAATTTAAATGACTTTTTCTGAATTTACATTTATAAGCCTAATCAAAATGGTTAACTGTTCGTCAACGTTACCATTTTAACATGAACAACACAACGGGTGCACAATTGGAGCAGGCACTCCTGAATTAAACGAAGCAACGTCATTCACTACTCCTTCGCTCAAAAGGCAGTTATATTGTCAAGAATATTCGATTGCTGTAAATTGTGGTCATTTGTGTATGTTCATGCAATCTGAAGACCTACGTTTTTCAGCTGGGAACAGCTATTTAATTTTAAAAAGAACTTCTCGCTAGTTGGTACATATAATCATTGATATTCATGCTTATTCAATTTTGTGCCATCCTTAATCCGACATATGATTTGTAATGGCAACCAAGACATAATGAAAAAAAGTTTTACAACCTTCACATTTTGTTCCATTGTATCCATCCACACAAGCACAGTTGAAAGAATTCCCAAGCACTGTACAAGTTCCATTGTGTACACAAGGGTCCAGAGAACACGGTGTTTCTGAAAATAACATCAATAAAACACGAATAAAAAGACCCTCTAGTAACATCTTTAAAGCATGATCTATAAGTAACATGAGTAATGCATTGGGAAAATGTGTCCGGTAATTATGTTTAATAATCAACATCTTATATTTGTGAGGAAAATGTTACAGTATCTTTAGGTAGCTACTAATATCGTGTTGAGAGATATATATCTTTAATCGATATATAACGGATATTTGAAATACATTCACTACAAAAAAATAAGTGTTCAGCAAAAAAAAAAGAACTCAACATTTTGGTATTAAGAATACAATGGAGAGTTTTATACCCTTCACATTTTGTTCCATTGTATCCATCCACACAAGCACATGTTTAACTCATGTAATATAAATGCACATGCTCCTCGTCTAAAGTTATGTTTTTAAATGCATTTCTCGTAGATGGTACGTATAATCTATCATAATATGTCAGGATTCATGCGTTTTTTGTGTCATTATTAATTCGGCAGAATCCCATAAATATTTCAAAAATACCTACTTCAGTTGGGTATGCATTTCCCCTAGGTCAAACAAGGTGAACTGTCGTACAATATGACTGCAAATGAATTAAGCACAAGAGTAGCTGGGTTATGATTTACTCTTAAGCTGGAATCTGTTTATGCAGCATTAAGAATAGTGATCATCAGATCGGATGTGCAAGATGTAGAAATACAGTCACGGCAGATCGAATTATAAACGTCAAATACAAATTATATTTGGAGGATTTGCTTTTAAAAACGGTCATTCGTTTTGTTCTTTGCGCAAAAAAACTGAAACAATATTTCTGTACCTTATGAGATCTGAATAAATGGATTATAAGTACAGTATTTGATTTTTCGAAAATAAATGGGAAAAAATTGGGGTGATTTCCGTGTAGGTCATGCATTTCCTATACAGTATAATTTTTCTAAAATTCCTTTGAAAATCTTAAGGTGAATGAGTACACCAATCATTAACGTTTGGAATGAACATAAAGGATTAACATATAGCAAAGGCAGACGGAAAGAAAAAAATGTTTAAAATTACATGTTTCTAGTTTATAATGTGCTATTAACAGACACAGTTCTACAAAAAAAAAAAAGGCGGGAGATACCAAGGGGACATTGAAAGTCGATAATACCTGCCAAGGCCATGGTGCTCCGGAAGGGTAAGTAGACTCTGCTCCAGTAGTGACATCCATTGTGTTACTTATGGTTGGTAAGTTCAAGTTTGGTAAAGACTGTCATTCGGTATTGTTACAATCGAGGAACATAGATTAGTTTTGTTATGACAACCAAGACATAATGAAAAAAAGTTTTACAACCTTCACATTTTGATCCATTGTATCCATCCACACAAGCACACTTAAAAGAACTCTTGACCACTGTACATGTTCCATTGTGTAAACAAGGGTCCAAAGAACATGGTGTTTCTGAAAAAAAACCATAGAGTATCAAAATTTATCATAGAAACCAGGTTTAGAATAAATTACGCCAGACGCGTGTTTCGTCTACAAAAGACGAAAGACCCTTCTCATACATACAATGTAATGTTTATTTCACTGGAAAAGTGAAAATGAAATGATTATATTGTAAATATTAATGCAATGATAATTGTCTGTGATATCAATATATCTATTTTAGTTTTCATTTATTTATTATTCGTACCGATTGTAAATTTGTAAATTCTTGTTATTCAACTCTGGTAATAAAACATGACACCTCATATTGACTCTATTATTGAATACAAATACTTCTTTCACAGACTAACACATGAGTAATCGGAATTTAAGTTTAAATAATAAAAATATGTAACTGGTTAACATAGATCTGTGTCTGTCCTAGTTATGAAAAGCTCCATGACCACCACCTTACTCTATTGCAGATTTGGCCAATCAAACCAAAGGCATAAATAGTAAAAACACAGCAGAAAGCGGACGATTGTCTCCAGTTTAACACAGATGAAGTGTGGCCAAGAAAATCTTTGAGTAAAATTGTTTTCCTGAAAAACATGAAGCAATTCCCAAAAAGGAAGAAGTAGAATCTTTCTGCAAAAATGTAGGGATATTGACCCAGCTTCTCAATGACTAAATTTAAACTTGCTTTCCTTTTACGATAACATCATTCTGGTCATTATCGTTAAGTATAGGTATAGATTTTTGGGGTCGTTTACTCGTTGTAAAAAGTAAAATAACAAAAATACCGAACTCCAAGGAAAATCCCTTATCAAATGGCAAAATAAAAAGCTCAAACACATCTACCGAATAGAAAACAACTGTCATATTCCTGACTTGGTACAGACATTTCCTTATGCAGAAAATGGTGGATTAACTTTCAGTAGAAAAGGATGTCATAGAAGTAAGTATTATTGGTGATGATTGGTATACAGCAGCGATATCTATGCGATTGCATGATCCGATCAACAGATTGTCTTCTGGTGCATTATGGACTATCGTTGCAATTTGAGCATGTGTATTTCCTGGCAGGTCTGTCGATGCTAAACTGAAAATGAGTCAAGATCTCGGTTTATAAACCAGATGACTTCAATCTGGTCTCAAAGATCGCTTAAACCTCCGCGGTCGTTGCATGTCAGTTCAGGGATTTGGGCTTCTGTGATTTTATTTTTGTTTCAAAAAATTTTAAGCGGCCCTAGGCTCTTTTTTTTTTTGGATTGGACGGTTTGTTTCTTGTTGAACTGAGCCATTTTTTTAATAGACTTTTTTCCAATATTTTATGGATTGACTGAGCTTAACCATTTGTATTTGTTAATAGCAGACGACTTTATGGGGTTATTGAATGTTTATAAAAAACTGAACTTCCAGATAATTTGACTGTGTGAAAATAGGGACTTTTTACTTGCTGAAGCCGCATCACATGCGGCCTTTCGTGGTTTCCTAATTTGTGAGAAAAAAAACAATTACACTTCGTACCCCGAAAATTCAACCACATCTGTAAATTGTGTCAGCTTCGAAACAAGCCATCATTCATATCCAAGTTTAAGATATGGACAGAGGAATGCAGGAAAAGTGTAACCTAAAGTTAGAACTATCTGTCAAGTTTCATGACTGATTAATGCATCTAGTTGATCTTATAAATTCAGAACATCAAGGTTTGTTTACTTTTATATATACCTTATTATCACAAATTGTCCCATACCAACATTGTTTATTAATTTTAGTCACAGTTAAATGCTTTGAGAATATGCTTTTGGTCCAGTACGAAGCAGGAATTTTAGTAAGATTGAAAATAGATCTTCTCAAGGGAGACTCTTTTAAAGCATTTTGCATTGATTTCAAGGAAAGGACTAACTTCACAACTCATGCAAGCATTTCATGATGTTAAATTGTAAGTGTATATGTAGGCATTCCTATAAAAAACTGTATCTTACTTTTTAAACGATGCACGTATGTTTGGGGTTAATTGGAAGACATGTCACCCTACCCAGGCGTATAATTCTGACTTCCAGTCAACCAGTCTTTGCTCTTACTCCTACATGCCGCGTGCTTAAAGAAGAAGCAGCAAGTACAAATTATCAAGTCTTTGGTATGACCCGCCGCACTGGAGACGAGCACGCTACCACAAAACCACCGAGGCGGTCAAAGAAAAATGAAATTGGAACCAGTTTTGTAAAACGTGAGTTACCATTTGTTTTGTTACTATCTTAATGAAATTTATATTAATAAAAATCTTGTGTATATAAAGTATGTAAAAAAAAAAAAAAAAAAAAAAAAATCTTGTGTATGTTCGTTTTGGAGAACCCCTCTGACAAAATTTTGGATCTGCACTTGCACACATGTGTATGGATCGTGTGGACAGTGAACAGAATAATTCGGTCTAGGCCTCCAATATATTGGTATCTAGGACCATAAAACATGATGAACATGTTCCAGATGATCAGTTTTAGTGACGTCTTAAAAGCTCTTGGCAAACAAAGCGAACACAACTGCAGATAATTTCCTAGTTGTCTTCATGAGAGCTACAGGTGTAGACATTTGTATAAACAAATCTACAAACGTGAATTCTGGCAATGTTGAAGTTCAAAGTAAATTCAAAATTTCTTTCTTAAAATTACATAAAAAAAATTAACGAATAAAAATTCATAATCAATCATTCAAATGTTATGCAAATGTCCTTAATTTCTTTCCGTGAATAAGAAATAATGTGATTGTCTATCAATTTTCTTTCAAACGTTTTTTCTAACACAAGAAAAATACGACATCAAGTGGAAATGTAGGCAACTAAAAAAGAATACAAAATGCGATTGATTCTTCCTTTTGTGTTTGCAAAAACACAATTTAACGTGTTTTTAACATAGAATGACCTTCACACTGATATCCTGAGTAACTTTCTGGGCATCTGCAGTAGTAGCTACATCCGGCTGTTATACAAGTTCCTCCATTTAAACACGGAGAACTGACACATGCATCTTCTGTAATAAAGTAATGCCTTATTAAGGAATAACGATAATAGAATGTGACTTAATTTACTAATTAAAGAAAATCAATGCCTTTTGTTTAGTGATATCCATCCAAAATTATATAACAATGATTAGTAAATTTCGACTAGATTTTCATTGTTAGTAAGTAGAATGACTGGAGCAAGAACACGAGACAGGCTTTTTCTTATTGATCAAGACAACCCTTTAAATCAATCATACCAAGATTCTCATCCAAGTTCAATAGCAGCTGTAGAGTATTGCTTACACATTTTGATACTGATTATACTTGGATGAAATCCCGTTCAATTGTCACTATGATATTGTCCTCGAATTTTTAATCAAAGATCATGTATATCTAGTGTTTATTTGGTTGTTTCATATACCCGATTGTGATATTTTGACTGTGTGTTAATTATCATGGCGTGTGAAGCATGCGTCGCATAAAATGCTTTATCAGTGGACTTAACTGCAATCTGTATTTGCTTTTCACCTTGTATCATATCAATGGATTTTACTATTTGAACATCTGTAAATTTTCTGTTTAAATGATCTTTAGGGTATTTTTTTGGGAGGGGGAGGGGCACAATGAAATATTATTTTAGCGAACATTTTCAAGTCATTTTTAAATATATGTGGTAGCTACAATTTCATTGATGACACTGAATTGGCATAAATTTCCGGTTTACACTAAATAATAAGTCAGCTTTAAAGCTATGCATTCTCCTTTATAACAAGTATTTTCCTACTATAAAACATTCGAGAGAAAAAAAACATTTTATTACATACCGTTAGTAGTGAATCCTTCCGTCATTCTTTGTAAGATTGAGTTTCCAAAAACAAAAACTTTATTTTGTACAAGGACACAATATTTTCATTCTTTGTAAGATTGTACATGCTCTAAAAGTGTTTATTTTGAGCATTCAAATTAAAACCTATAGATTGTTTGGGGAATAGGCAAATGGTAACCTGTATTTCCTCAATCCGAAAGTAAAAAACAATGCTAAAGAGGGGCTTTCTTTTGGCAGTGCGGGGTGTATAAATATGCACTTATGTTCTGTTAAAATGCGGACGTTAAGTCCAATGCCTCTTGTCGGGAAAGAGTGTTGTTAATTCTACACGTTAACGAGCCCTTTCAACAAGTTTTTAGTGTTGCAGTGTGACCTTCCGAAAGTCAAATTGTGTGCCAAGGTATATATCTAGACCGTGTATATTTACGCCAAACATTTGTCATTTAAACAGAAAAATAGATTTTGCAAATTGCTCTGCAAATTTTAAAGTAAATTGGTTTGAAAAATGTAACAAAAATCTTTTGAAGTCACTTTTGAAAAAATCATTTTCTTAATGAGATTTGAAATGTGTTATTTTCATGAGATTACATTTTTGATTTCACGAGGATTTTCAAAAAAAAAATAATAATAAGTTTGTGTTAAAAATGATTTAATTTATCAACAGTTTGAATAAATTAAAACATTTGCATTTGCTTGTTTTAGAAAAAAAAAACATATTTCAATTTCATTCTAAAAAGCAAATTTTGAAATATCTGACCTTAAGCATTTTTCAATTTGACTTTAAATATTGAAAAATGAAAAATGCTCTAACGTGGACCATTTTTCATTTTGACTTTAAATATTGAAAAATGAAAAATGCTCCAACATGGAGAATTTTTCAATTTGACTTTTAATATTGAAAAATGAAAAATGCTCCAATATGGAGCATTTTTCATTTTGACATTATAGAATCAAAGAGCAGAAAACAGCTCAAGGCCACCAATGGGTCTTCAACACAGCGAGAAAATCTAACAACTGGAGGCGGGCTTCAGCTGGCCCCTAAAATAATGTGTACTTGTTCAGTGAAAATCGACGTTACACTAAAATCAAAAATATAAATGAATTAAAATTGAAAAAAAACAAGACTAACAAAGGCCAGAGGCTCCTGACTTGGTACAGGGGTTAAATAAAAACCCTCACCCTATACCTCTAACTAATGTAGAATATACAAACACACAACAACACGCACAGTAACACTCAGAGTCCATTGTCTGAATAGATTACAAAAGAAAGTAAGCAAAATGACAATGATACATAACAACAGACTACTAGCAGTTACTGACATGCCCGCCCCAGACCTAAATTAATCTGATTTAAAGATAATGTCTTCATCATATGAAAATTAAGCACAATCTCTGCCGTTAGGGGTTTAGTATCATATCATCATAAAATATATGAGAAGAACATAACTCGTTTCATGCCAACAACTTGTTTTAGAATAAATTTGTTTATTTCCAATGCAAAGACCCTATGAGGGAATAAATATTTATACCAAAATATGCCATCTTTAACGATCTGACAAAAGTATCGTAACTATATCCCTTCTTGATTAGTCTGTTTAAATGTTTCGTTAGCTTTTGAGATGAATGCCGACATTTTTGTGCTTTGTATAGAATATTACCGTATACGATTGGATGTGAAATAACTGAACGGATAAGATGTCTGCGTGTTGATTTATATTTACGAATGATGTCCTTGTACCGATGATAAAATTTAGTAAATGTTATGTACAGAAACCCTGGAAATGTAGTAAATGTTATGTACAGAAAACCCTGGAAACCAAAACTGGAGGCTTTTTTTACATTGTCCAAAAAGCCAAAACCAAATGCTGCATGCCCTCAGTGATTATGAAAAAAAATCTAGTGTTACTGAACATCGCACAATCATTGTTCTATCATGAAAAAAAAAAAGTTTTTATTTTTGTAATTATGTTAATACGTTTATGAGAATATAATTTTATTCCGACATCCTCAAATTTTGCAAGGACGTTCTAAAGTGAATTCGAAGTTATGCTATGGAAATTTTTAAGTGCTCTTTTAAACACCCTTCACTGCTTATACATTTGTATACGCTGACGTTATAGAGTTCAAAATAACATGTTTCTCGCTTCACATATATTAATATCGTCACGATTAAATCTCTCATGAAAATATTTTTTATAACCATTTATTTTTTTTATCGTGAGAAATATTTATCAGTAGATAAACCATGAATATCTGTGTACGCGAGTTAATCTTGATTTGATAAAGTATTTTAACCTTGAGTTGAAAACAGTCTAAAACTAGCTCAAAACCGAAAACAGTGTTTTACTTCCCGATAACAGTAATTGTATGTGGTCATTTCAAGTGAATTATAATAACAAAAGATAATATTATGGCGATGTATGTTAGTTTTACTTAATTTCCACTTCAAAAATACGGCCGTTTTGAAGATTTTTGAATAATATCCAGGTACTCGCATCACTAGGTACATGTATGCTACATCATTGATCAATAATAATAATTTGAAGAAAGAAATTTGTAATGCGTACCTCTGTATTTATATTAAAACTTTTTACGCCTATTTGTATTTAGTTTCAAGTCCAGTTTTTGAAGAGTATTATTATTACAGTTCGACTGGTATATATGATACATATTTATATAAATATAAAGAGATGTGGTACAAAACATGTATGATTGCCAATAAGACAGCTATCCACCATAGTTAAAATGAAGAAAATCTAAAGAGAAAACCAACCATACCGTATAGTCGACTATAAGAGGCCCCGACATGAAAAATGCGAAACAATTCAAACGAGAAAAAACTAACGGCATAATTCTTAACAATACAAATTACGAAATCACATATAACAGATATGAACCAACGACACCACTGATTTTTAGGCTCCTGACTTGGGGCAAGCACATCAAGAATGTTGCGGGGTAAAACATAATTGTAAGCGCTAAACCCTGTATGTCATCTTCATAACACCACGGAAACAATATATAATCTGATCACATTATTGTACATTATAGGTATCGATTTATTAGCGTGTAATATACATAATTCATTGAGTCCAATACACAGAATGTTTATTTTATCATTTTAAAGAAGGAATGTTTGATAACTATAATAAATAGAATAATTTTAAATAAACGCTTAGTTTAAATTAAGGTCATTAGGTTAGAAACGTAACAAATGGTAACACATGGATTACACAATTTATTTTTAATTTTCTTTACTGCCTCGTGGTCTTTTAGTGCGTGCTCCCCCAGAGTGCGGGAGGTTTGGGGTTTGAATCCATGTATTAAATTTGCCATTTGACCTTAAACGGCCATTCGTCATCATCACCATATTTTTTTTTGTTGATGTTTGATAGCAAAAGTCTTAACTATTATATAAACACGAACACGGCATCAGTGCCATTTAGTCATACTTTGCCTATTGTTGCACGTAAAAATATTTTCAGGAACAAGAGCTCACTAAATGAACGCTCACATTCGAAACTGATGACTGTCGAGAAGACCATTTAAGAATGACAACGATACCTTTGGATGATCAAACTAGATGAATTTCTTAATGCTTTCAGTTTTTGACCATTGGGAATTATGTTTTTTCAACATTTTGCCATAAATACAATCACATTAATACTTCGAAATAAGCCCACTTGTCTTAACAAGATCCAGAACTGTTTTAGGTTTTCGAGCCATGACATGCAAGGTCTATACTCGGGGGAGGGGACACTTACTATATAATGTATAGTATGGATCGCTGGAATAGATCACTTTTTCAGCTTCCGGATAAGGACTAGACTGAAAAGTACATTTTGTGTTTGTAGAAGTGTGTGTGGGGAAGAGGGGGGAGATTCGGGCAAACCAAATAAAAAATCCGATAGACTTTGGATTTTTAATTTCGCAGAAAGTCAATTTTCTCAAAAGTCAATGACCCTGCTTATCTCCTTATGCATATCTTAAATATAAGTATACTATTAGGTTTGGTTCCTTCCTCCTCCCCTTATTAATACTTCCCCTTTTCAATAGTTCCTTGATCCACTACTGATTAAGCTAAGAGAATCGATTTCTGTGAATTACTTCTTCCGTTTAGACAGTTCATCAAGACAAATAAAACAATTAATATTATAAACATGATATATATTACACGAGTTCAATATTAGTTGGATTATGTTATGAAATAGGCGAGGTCCGACTTGCTTTTAAAATTAGATCTATTTAAAACTAATCAAAAAAGAACAAAAACGGTTTCCGCTGTGAAATTTTATTAAAAATAGCAACCAACGCATACTGGATACACATCAAGGATCAAATCAGTATAGAATTATATTCACTTAAACTTCTTCAGTCTCGTATTGGGGAAGGTAACAGATTTACATTCGTATGTCCATGCTGGCTTCCATAAGGGCATCGTTGGCGCATCATGTCAACTCGTGTCATCTTCGTCTTTACAGTGTGTGATCACCGGTGCCATCGAGCATATTTCGCCTCACGAAGACAATTCAAAGGAAACAAGAAGCTGCCTGATTGTCTTTGGAATGCAATACGACTACATGAAGCCCTCGCAATGCCGTCGTGTAGTCATTGTATTATAGTACGATGACATCGAGATGGGAACAAGGAAGACAGTCGGGTTTAAGTAGCTTAATTTCAAAAGTGTTAATCTTTGCTGCTTATCAATCGATGTTTTGGTATCTTATCCGGAACTTCTTTGATCTATTTTTAACAACGCAATAACGTACATGTGCATTTGATTTTAACGAAAGCAATCTCTGTATTACTGAAAAATTATTACACCAGGGTTTTCTGTATCAAAAACTAGTCATAGCATTTACTAAATTTTATCATCGGTACAAGGACATCATTCGTAAATATAAATCAACACGCAGACATCTTATACGCTCTGGTATTTCACATTCAATGTTATACGGTAATATTCTATACAAAGCAGAAAAATGTCGGCATTCACCTCAAAAGCTAACCAAACATTTAAACAGACTTATCCAGAAGGGATATAGTTACTATACTATTGTCAGGTCATTAAAGATGGCATATTTTGGTATAAATATTTATTCACTCATAGGGTCTTTGCATTGGAAATAAACAAATTTATTCTAAAACAAGTTGTTGGCATGAAACGGGTTATGTTCTTCTCATATATTTTATGATGATATGATACTAAACCCCTAACGGCAGAGATTGTGCTTGATTTTCATATGATGAAGACATTATCTTTCAATCAGATTAATTTAGGTCTGGAGCAGGCATGTCAGTAACTGCTAGTAGTCCGTTGTTAATTTATGTATCATTGTCATTTTGCTAAGCTTCTTTTGTAATCTATTCGGACATCGGACTCTGAGTGTTTCTGTGCGTGTTGTTGTGTTGTGTATTTGTATATTCTACATAGGTTAGAGGTATAGGGTCAGGGTTTAGATCTAACAAAACATATTTAACCCCTGTTCCAAGTCAGGAGCCTCTGGGTGCTGGATTTTCTCGCAGTGTTGAAGATCCATTGGTGGCCTTGAGCTGTTTTCTGCTCTTTGATCGGGTTGTTATCTCTTTTACACACTCCCCATTTCCATTCTCAATATTATCATATAAATATATAATTTGTCTAAATAACAGCCCAACAATTTTAGATCAATACTATTGTTAAAATTATTGACACCGACGAAGGCTATTTGTTAAGCCGAAATATTTGTCAACACGATTTAATAACAACATCTTCGTATAATACCATCTTATATTAGTATCGTTGTTCAAATTTTTAAACTTATATAATTTTTTTTTTCTTATCTGCACAGTATCGTCTATTCTAGACGATCCGGTACATAGTAAATTTGCTGGTTGGTCCTTTTTATAGACTTCTATATATATATGTAATGGCCGAAACGTATGGGAATTTGTGTTATAGTTTTTATATATATATATATATATATATATATATATATCGATATTTGGCATGTTCCATACACATATAGGTATACAGTCGTGTGTTCTGCGGGTAAACTACTATTCACATCTTTTTGGTCATTATCGTACTTTTCAGTATACTACTCATGTTCGGAATTAGTTGATACCACACACAGTAAACACGTATACATCATTAACAAGTTCTTCAAGATATTTTGCTTAAAACAAGGAAAAATAGAAAAAAAACAGTGAAACATTTAAAAATAGTGTCGACAATTTGAAAATTTGATGCAGATTGGATCATTTTTTAAATTTTAATATCGCAAAGTAAAATGAAAAATGCTCTACCTTAGAGCATTTTTCATTTTCCAATTTATAATGTCAAAATGAAAAATGCTCCATATTGGAGCATTTTCATTTTTCAATATTTAAAATCAAAATGAAAAATGCCCCAGGTTAGAGCATTTTTCATTTTTCAATATTTAAAGTCAAATTGAAAAATGCTTAAGGTCAGCAATTTCAATATTTGCTTTTCAGAATGAGATTGAAATATGTTTTTTACCTAAAACAAGTAAATTCAAATGTTTTAATTTATTCAAACTGTTGATAAATTAAATCATTTTTAACACAAACTTATTATTATTTTTTTTAATATCCTCGTGAAATCAAAAAATTTCAAATCTCATTACGAAAAGATTTTTCAAAAATGACTTCAAAAGATTTTTGTTACATTTTTCAAACCAATTAACTTTAACAGTTGCAGAGTAATTTGCAAAATCTATTTTTCAGTTTAAAATGACAAATGTTTGGCGTAAATGTACACGGACGATATCTTGTAGTGTTCATAAATTTGTTTTCTTGACAGATTTGTTTAGAAGTTTAAAAAAAATAACTTTCAAATCAATAAAGTTACAAGTGTTTCATGTAAAAAAAGTATTTCACCTGTATCAATGTTATCATTATTTTAATCGTCTTTAAATTTTATACAAATACACAATGTTTATCGTAAAAAGATCAGGAGATGATGTATGAATGGAAATGAGAAAATCATCTATGAAAAACAAAAGGAAAAATATGTTTACAATTGAAAGTCACCGTAACATCTTGAACTATGAACAAAGCCCGTATCGTAAGCTATAAAAGGTCCCGTACAGACAAAATGTAAATCATTTCAAAAAGGATACCAACTTTACTACAACAATAATTGCAAAACAATTATGAAAGACAGCAACAATAGAAATTAAACCACTGAATATTAACCTTTGCTATGGATCAGAAACATTACGAATGTGGCGATATAGATCAACATCATTGTAAACTGAACCTAATGTTCGTTGCAATTTATCGTCTTGTTAAGATTCCCTTTCTCAATAGAAAGTTACCACAATAGTTTGGAAGTATAGTTTTTATTTCTATCTTTTTTTTTTGTCTGCAATGTCTATACGACTAAGATATGTGGTTTTCGTTACTTTATTATTATTGTGCATTTGTCTTTATATTTTGTATAGTTCAATCATGAAAAAAAAACTTTCTCAGAGACAAAGAGAAAAATCATCTTACAGATGACGACGGATATGTCTCAAATGTCGTTACCACAATCAAGTCCTCATTTCCTAGAATGTGACCTACCGAATTAGACGTAATACCGGGTATGTACTTACATGTGCAAGACGAGGTGCCACATTTGGACCAGGATCTGCTTACCCTTCCGGAGAACCTGAGGTCACCCCTGATTTTTGGTGGCTTTTGTGTTGCTCTACTTTTTTGGTTGTGTTTTGTGTCTTTTTGTCGTTTTTCGGTGTTTTTGACATGGAATTGTCAGTTTGTTTTCGACTTATGAATTTGAATGTCTTTTTGGTATCTTTCGTCTCTCTTTTGCAAAGTTCTTTAATAACACTTTCAGATATATTAATGATGTTCTGTCACTTAATTACCCACATTTCATGGCATCTCATTTATCCAAGTGAACTTCAGATAAAAGATACTACCAAAACTAGAAGGTCAGCTTCAAACGGACAACTCAAACTTTCTATGACAAACGTGATGATTTCAACTTTCCATTGTCAACTTCCCATTTCTTAGCAGTAACATACACTTTTACCCATCGTATTTTGTTTACATATTTCAATTGATACGTTAGACTTGTGCATGTTCACACTATACGGGCTTCATTAGTAGGGATTTGATCATTTCACATATAACTACTGCAACAGAGTTATGAGGAAGACCAACTAAAACCGACACTACACAAGTTTTACAGTCACCATCACGATTTGGTTGACAAATAAGATATGTCTGTCTCTACTTAATAGCGACATGATTTCGCAAACTTTATATCTTAAGATATTATAATAGTTGTGTAATCTGTAATTCTACCGATTGTGTCCTAATCCCTAGTGTAACATTTTGACTGTGTGTTGATTCGCATGGCGGTTAATACATGCATAACAAGAGACACTTACCTTATCGGGTTGCTCCTTTTGGAGTACATGCGATTTCCTTAGTTTGGTTTGTCTTCCTTAGCGATGTATGAAGTTTAAACATCAGAAGAAAAAATAATTGCCTTAAAAGCTTTATATATCACAAACGTCGGTAAATTAGTTTCTGTTATTTCACAATGCGATTTCCCATTAAATTTCAAATGCCAGTGTCATGCTGTATGTTGAAATAATACGCTACATATTGAAATCTATTGTTGAAAAATTGAATGTTGAATGTTGAAATCAAACGTAAAATGTTTAAAATGAAATGATGATATTGAATGTTAAACATTGAAAATTTAATGTAGAAATCGAATTTTAAAAGCTTGAATTCAGATGATTGAAACGTACTTTTAATGTTGGAAATTGAATTTCGAGAGTTTAGATTGAATGTTCAATGTTGAAGTCAGATGATGAAATCATGCAAGTCTTTAAATTTAAAATCGTTGATGAATGTTGAAATCGAATACTGAATGTTAAACTTCGAATGTTGAGACATCGTTTGCTTAGAATTGAGGTATTAAGTGTCGAAATCGATTGCTGAATGTTGAAAAAAAAATTTTGCAACAGATGCGCATTTTGACAATTAGTGTCTCTTCAGTGACGCACGAGGCCAAAATATTTGAAAATCCAAAACTTTAAATTAAAAATGGAGAGCTTATAAACCAAAAAACGACAAAAGGTATATCCAAATACGGACAAGGAATCAGAGCTTTGCATGAGGGGGTATATCCCTTAATTTAGAATTATTTCATATATTTTGTAACAGCAAATTTTAATAACACAATATCCCTATTTTCATGCCAGTACCGAGTACTGGCTACTGGACTGGTGCTACCATTTTTTTTATTTTTTATTTAAGCGACTTTTCAAACAAAACAGATGCACTACCAAAGACAACAAACAAGGAACAACACATGGTTTAGATTGGCAAACTGGGTTTTTATATTTATAGAAATAAACTTATATATTTATAGAAATAAACTTATGACACTAAGATATGTCTTGCCTGTCTGCATAAAATTCTGAAAAAGACAGTCTTATGGAACGCCACAACTGTCTTATGTGGATATTTACGTTATGTTGTTTTATTATTACTTGATGATATTTTGTCTTTACATAATATGGTTTTGACATTACGTAATGATGTTTTGATATAACTCAATATGGAATAGTCATCACTTAATGATATTTCGATATTTCACGATATGGTTTCGTATTGACTTGATATAGTTTTGTCATTACATGATATAGTTTTGTCATTACTCGAGGTGGTTTCACCATTATTTAATGTGGTTTTTCATTAGGCAATGTGGTTTTAATATTGCTTGATGTGTATGTGACTTAACGTAATGTAGTTGTTTCTTTACATGATGTGGTTTTGTTATTTCGTAATGATTATTTGCCAATTCCTTATATGGCTTGAACATTACGTAATGATGATTCAAAATTTTATGATTTTACACTACATGATGTGTTTGTTTCAGTATTTGATGTGGTCCTTTCATTCTTTGATGTGTCTATCACATTACTTGATGAGGTAAAACCACGTGACCATTTCAGAAAAAAATATGTTCTATTTTTAAATCGATTTCCATATGTCGTTTGTTTAATGTGCTTTGGATGAGTTTCGCTATCCATTGATTTAAAGTTCAAATCAAAGTTCGAGTTGTTGTTCAGAGTTATTTGGTATGAAAGGGGGAATTACGGCAGACAAAAATAAGAAAAAAGAACTAAAATATTTACAGTCTTTCGGCTTACGGGGGATATATCCCCAAACCATTTGGTCCTGCAGTTTGTTTCACTAGTTCTCAAATGGCAGCAGTATACTATAATTGAATGTATGGTCTTTAACAATGAGCAAAACCCATACCACATAGTACACTTTAAAAGGTCCCGAAATGAAAAATGTAAAAACAATTCAAACGAGAAACCTAATAATCTAAATGGTGAAGACGCCGACGCCACTACCGACAGCGGAATATAGGTTTGTTGTGTCTCACTGCCGCTACATTAATGTCACAAATCAAAAGACTTGTACATTATTGTCAACAATGAGACACTTTAAATCAACTCACACTAAAGTTACAGGAATGGGGGGAATGGACTAAGCGACAAAGCATCAATTCTATAAAATATGAATTCTCAGATTTTTTTTTATCGTATATGATCATTTGAACATATACCAATATCAATATTTTATTTTTATAAATTACATTCTCTGATATACATCGCACTAATTGAAAAAAAAACAAACGTTTTGGAATATCTGTTTCACAGGTGACGACGGATATGTTCCAATTGTCGAAACCACAACCCCGTCATCTTTTCTTCGAATGTGAACTACCAAATAAAACCAAATCACTGGATTTGTGCTTTCACGTATAACACGACGGGTGCCACACGTTTAGCGGAATCTGCTTACCCTTCCGGAGTACGCGATATCACCCCAAATGGATTTATATTACCCAGTAATACCGATCTATTGAGTTAAGCCAATTGAAACTTTTTATTTTACATTTTTTTCTTATGTTGTGCTGTTACACTACAGTCCGAGGTTAGATAAGGGTTTAGCGCTCACATACGTGCTAAACTCTGCTACGTGCACTTTCTTTCTGTGCCTACCCCAAGTCAGGAGCCTGCAGTTAAATTGTTGTTTCATGTGTGTCATATTTGTTTTTCGTAGATTGTTTAGTTATAAATTATACCGTTTATAGTTTTCTCGTTTGAATTATTTCACATTTTCACGTGGTGGCCTTTGTAGCCTTTTATGACTATACGGTGCGTTGAAGGCTGTACGGTTGCCTATGATTGCTTACATCCATTGCATTCAAACTCTTGTGGATAGTTGTCTCATTGGAAATCACGCCACATCTAACTTTATTTGAATTTTATGTTGTGTTTTGTATACTGTAACATTGTTTATGTTTTGTACGCATACCCCTGACCCCTCTTTTCGGAAACCCGAGCAAAAGCCCTTGATCCTCGATAGAAAATTGAAATACGAACTCGTATTAGATAACTCCAATTTCAACTCGAAATATTTATCTAAACGAGACTCAAATTCGACTCTAACTCGAAATCTACCTCAAAAGGTGACTCAAATTCAAAGTTGAAGTCGAATTCATTATTGTAACTCGAACTCTACCTTTAAATTTGACTCAAATTCGAAGTTCAACTCGAAACTCAATGCTATCTAGAACTTTGATTCTTATAAGGGCTTGAATTCTAACTTAAATCGAAGACTAACTCAAAGTTTAATTCGAACAGTAACCCGAACTTTAATTTGAACTCTAACTAGATGGATGGCCACACTCATCCAAGGCACATAAAACATGGAAATCTATCTAAAAATAGAACTAGTTTTTCCGAATTGGTCACGTGGTTTTACCTCATCAAGTAATGTGATAGCCACATCAAAGAATGACAGGACCACATCAAATACTGAAACAAACACAGCATGTAGTGTAAAATCATAAAATTTTGAAACATCATTACGTAATGTTCAAGCCATATAAAGAATTCGCAATTCATCATCACGAAATAACAAAACTACATCATGTAATGAAACAACTACATTACGTTAAGTCACATATCCATCAAGCAATATTAAAACCACATTGCCAAATGAAAAACCACATTAAATAATGGTGAAACCACATCGAGTAATGACAAAACCATATCATGTAATGACAAAACTATATCAAGTCAATACGAAACCATATCTTGAAATATCGAAATATCATTAAGTAATGACTATTCCATATTGAGTGATATCAAAACACCATTTCGTAATGTCAAAACCATACTATGTAAAGACAAAATATCATAAAGTAATGATAAAACAGCATAACGTAATATCAGAGCTCCACTTAAGACAGCTGTGGCGTTCTATACAATCTGGTGGACAGCAACATTGCCAATTCATTCAAAGTAGCTAGACCATGAACTAGTGGACAGGGCCTCGAAATGGTCAACAAACTGAGATGTACTGATAGTACTACAACTTTATAGAAAATATCATTGATCTATCACACGTAGTTCCTGTCGAACTAACTTAAGCAGAAAACTTAACATTGAAAATTGCTTATTAATTGAAAGTCGATAGACCACTACCTAGGGTACAGGGCCTCAAAATAGTCAACTCAACTGATAGTAGTGTAACTTCATACAACATATCATTGATCTATCAGTTGTAGTTCCTATCAATCTAACTTAAGCAGAAAACTTAACAATAGTTGACCGACGTCGCCGGAAAGCAACGCATATTTTTCGCCTTCAGCGACTCTCGTCGCAGGCGAGACAAAAACTATATAGAATATTACCTGACGTTTGTATTATTAAGTACCTTGTGTTTTTGCAATTTTTTTCGAACTGGATGTACGATAATAAATAATCAGCAGTACGCACAAAACTGTTGTTATTATAAACAACGTTCCGATTCTCCATCTATTTCTACTGATTTGCATGTCTTTGCTGTTCAGGAATTTCCATATTTTGCTAGTTTTATTGCCTTTTGTTTCTTGATCCTCTTTGAATAATTCATCGTCTTCTCTAAATGTTTCCATTTCCTAGAATTTTATAAAATTTGGGCTATATATATTTGTTTGATTTTGTATGTATGTGTGTGTGTGTGTGTGTCACGCCAATTCTAGCACACTTGACTTTATCATGTCGGCCAATTTCTTTTTTATTTTATTAGAGGAAATCGGATTTAGAGAACAATCCATCCTCGGCAGGATGGGTTTACTAGGGATTACAATTACACTATATTACAAGTTACACTACTATCCCAGGTTAGGGGAGGGTTGGCGCCTTCAAACTAGTTTAACCCCGCCACATTCTGTATTGTATGTGCCTGTCCCAAGTCGGGAGCCTGGAATTCAGTGGTTGTCGTTTGTTGCTGTGTAACATATTTGTTTTTTCGTTCATTATTTTGTACATAAATTAGGCCGTCAGTTTTCTCGTTTGAATGGTTTTACAATTGTCATTTCGGGGCCTTTTATAGCTGACTATGCGGTATGGGCTTTGCTCATTGCTGAAGGCCGTACGCTGATCTATAGTTGTTAATTTCTGTGTCATTTGGTCTCTTGTGGAGAGTTGTCTCATTGGCAATCATACCACATCTTCTTTTTATATGTTACATGTCATTCAGTTATCGTTGCTTAAGTTTATAAACAACATGTGTTATAGTGTTACTTACCAACCGAATTAATTAATGTAATAATAACTAATGGTGAAAGACGTTAGTTTATTTAAATGTTTGATATTTCGTTTGTCATGGACTCAATTTTGGTAGTCTAAGGCCAATTTTATATTTTATATTACGAATATAGTGATGTGTTGTTATTTAGATGTTGGATTTTGTCACAAATTCGAATCTGGTGACTATAAGGACTCTGATTATATTTTGTTTTAATTTTATGAAAGAGGAGAGATGGATACCAAATTGACATTTAAACTCAGTAGTCGAAAATAAAATGACAACGCCACGGCAAAGGGAACATAAAGACCAAAAGACAAACAACAGTATACAAAACACAACATAGTAAACTAAAGACTATAGTAACTCGAGCCCAACAAAAAAATGGGTTATCTCAGGTGCTCTGGAAGGGTAACAGATCCTGCTCCATATTTGACAACCGTCGTGTAAGTACTATAAATACGTTGATAAGTTTAATTCATGTGATAAGGAATCATACAATAGAGGACTGGTAATCAACTCCCTAAGACATCCCCAAATTCGTAAATGATCGTCATGTAAATTTTCTAATCCTGAAACTAGACCGAGTTTGAAAATTTTAAATTGAACCGCATGTTATGACAGAGGATAGACAGATAAAAACAACACAGACATTGATAAGTTGAAAAGCACAAAGAACAACACTTAAAACTAAATCGAGAGCAACACGAACCCCTTTTAAACAAAATTAGTGGTGATCCCAGGTGCTCCGGAAGGGTACAATACGACAAGTTTCATCAATTAGTGATATAGATAACAAATGTAAGAATACGAAAAGTACTAGCAAAGAGTAAAATCACAAAAATACTGAACTCAGAGGAAAATTAAAAAAGGAAAGTCCTTAATCAAATGGCAAAATCAAAAGCTCAAACACATTAAACAAATGGATAACAGCTGTCATATTCCTGACTTGTTACAGGCATTTTCTTATGTAGAAAATCGTGGATTGAACCTGGTTTTATAGCTAGCTAAACCACTCACTTGTATGACAGTCGCATCAAAGTCGCAAACACAATCATAAATAGGTAAAATGATGACAAAACCAACACAGAATAGAGCAGGCTATACATATAACTAATAGTTAAACTTGGACTGTGTTTTTCAATACTTTTTATAAAGTATAGGTCATTCTATGTTATCATTATAGGAAGATGATCATTTTGAACGCACAAGTGATACAAAAAATAACCAGAAAGATTGAAAAATCAGAATCTCTGTTAATGTATTTGATTTTAAGAAATATTCAAGTTTATCAAAACGAGGGGTAGCTTTTTTTGTGTCTTTATTATCATTTATCGTTGTTTTCATCTTCGTTATTTGAACTCTTGTGAAAGTTGTCTTATTGGCAGTCATGCTACATCTACTTATTTTTATATTTATAATTCTATATTGTTTATACATCTAACCTGGTCTAAATCCGTCGGCTTTACCTTACAGTGGTCATTGTCCTGATGAACTTTTAGTTTTTCACCATACATTTCAGTGGCCATTGTCAATATAAAATTTCAGCTTTTTTTACTATGGATAAATTTGTCATCTTAGTCATCTCCGAGATAAAAACGATTTATATTCTGACATTTGACTAACTCCACGATAACAGATCATGATTTAAGTTATCTCTCATATCGATCTATAAATAAATTATAACAGATTGATATCAGTTTTCTGATTGAATCTTTTATGACAGTTGTTTTCGATTCGTTAGATGTGTTTGAGTTTTTGATTTTGCCATTTGATAAGGATCTTTCCGATTTGAATTTTCCTTGGAGTTCGGTATTTTTGTTATACTACTTTTATTATTTCCTTTTTTAACAAACACGGTCAATTTCTAACATAAAGAGTTGATTAATCAAAGCACTGCATTTTGAATCTTATTTTAACTTATTTGAGAAAGACCAACAATAAATACTGTCCTTCAATTAAATTACCACTGTGTTTGGGCATTATTCTTAAAAAATGAAAATAACGTTTTATAACATAAAGAAGCATTAGCTGTCAAATTCATGTTCACCGATTTGATTCTTATATTTGACTTATAACATATAAAACGCATATCAAATTATAAAAAGTCTAAAATGAACATTTAACGGTGCATAGACTCGATAGTATGTATCAGCATTTCGTGTGTAGTTTAGTCTAGACGCCATCTAATTAACCATCGATGTGACCTCCGAAGACTGCCGACGGTCATATAACCCGATGTAAACATAAACATAGATATAAATAGATTGCGTACTCGTGCAATTTGATTTTTCTAGGTCTGTTTGATTTCATATTATAGGTTAAAAAATATGTTAATAATCGTTAATACCTGTATAAGAATGAGTTTTTCTAAATCATATCAGTCAACCAAATGGTTTACCCTTGTTTAAATTCTAATGTTAACTCTCTTTTCTATTTAATAACTGAACACGCCTAGTTCATGCGTAACCCATCTCTAGATATAGGGATCAATTAAAGTTCACATGAATACGGATTCAATGAGGTCGAATTATTCACTTACAAGTGAATAATTCATTAGCGATGTTTCTTTGCTTATTTTCACAAAACTGAACCAAACTGGTTGTTAAAAGCGAATTATTATTTCACTATTTCACTTTCATAAATGATTGAACAAAAAAAATATCATATTTTTTTTTATCTCGTAGCTAATGCCCCTTTGAGCAGATTGTCTGGAATGTTTTTCGGGATTTACCTTTACCAAGAACGCTCAAACCAAACATAAACGAAAGCCAAAGATGTGTATATACTTCAAGATTTGATGAGCTATTTGACCTACAGAAACTACATAGAATATCCAAAACGTCTGTATTTGGACTTTCTAATATGTTGGCTGCGAGCATCATTGAAGAGACATTAGTTGTTGAAATGCGCATCTGGTGCAATAAAATTGGTACCATAAATGTAATTCAAACACATTGCTTGAACTCTACTAGACTGAAAACAAACATTGAATATTCTAGTTAGAGCATGTAACATAGTTTGGTTTGTGTACTCCCAACTCAAGTGGAATTTCGTCATATCCTGGTAATTTACATTTTTTTTACATTTTAAAAGAACATTAAACCTTCTTCAAAAGATATTTCACACTCTAATGTACCACCATATATAACATCATTTTCAGATATATTAACAAAATAATCAAATAAAATTGAGAATGGAAACAATTCTTAAACATATCTGATAAATCATTTTAATTCAAATTTTATCTTTATTACAAGAAATAAACCATTATCCAATTTTACTTTCACAGGAATACATTTTTGACGTTAATTAA
>CM029606.1:61563586-61719195 GCA_017311375.1 Mytilus coruscus | reverse complement strand
ATTAATCAGTTTTTTAATGACACAACTATCAAAATGTTGAAATAAGTTATAATCATTGTATAATGATTCCATTACAATCTATTAATCAAATAAAACGTCATGTTTTTTATCATTATACTATTTGCATTGATAGAGTTTCTCAAACTCGAAAACACTTTAGAAATGATAGTGTCTCAACGATTCTATAAACTAGAATATAAAACACACAATGCTTATCCAGACTGTCAGAAATGCCTTTACCAAGTCAGTAATGTGACATTTGTTCATTCGTTTATTGTTTTTGAGCTCTTGATTTTGCTATTTTATTATGGACTTTCCGTTTTGAATTTTCCATGGAATTTGGTATTTTTGTTATTATACATGTTCATGTACTCTTATCAGAACACTAACAACAGGTAATTGAAGACAACTGGTCATAGTTAGGTCAGACGGCTATGCTGGTATCTTACGATCATATATAACATAAGTTGTATGGCAAATTCTGACAAGCCCTTCGAATGCACACTATTTATAAAGTGTTTTATGCATTGATCATGGGTTGATTGTACAATCAAAGCACAATCAATATATAAATACTTCATATGTATTTTACAGAGAATAGGAGTTTTAAAATTTTACATCTACATGTATTCATTTTATTCTCCTTACTTCTTTGAAACACATTTATGTAGCAAAATCTACGGTCTGAATGTGTCTATGCGTTTGGTTTTTTTAAACCCATCTATTTCAGTGTCATAGAAAAGTCATCTATTTTGGCAAGATGGATCACCGGTCTTTTGATAGAGAACTAAAAAAAAGATATAAATTCAAGTCCTACCAAAATAAAATTTCAAATCCTTTAACTTCACGTTCCGCTATACGGATGCTCTAACTGCATAATACAAAATTTGGTGACTATGTGGAACACATCTAATCGACCTTGACAAAAATAATACCATGTACACAATTGAGTCTGTCTCATATTCTACTTTCGGATAGTTCTCAATGGCAATTATACCACATCTTCTTATTTTTTAATTACATATAGGAATTAACAATGAGGGTGTGTTGGAATAAACATGTACGAGAAAGGGATTATTTCAGTTCCCAATTGTGAACTTTCAATTAAACTATATTCCAATCACAATTGAATAAGGAGTACATATCTCTATGTTAATACTGTATTTTAAAGATTACATTTCTTATTATGATTTCTTTGATAGAGGATTGATGCTTACAAGGAAACTGAGAATTTCACGTGGTAGAGTTAAAGTCGGCCTTTCGGAAGGTTTACGAACGCTACCACGAGTTGGTTGACAGTTATGTAATGGTATCACAGGTGACATCGGGTATGTTCTAATTGTCGTCACCACAATCTCGTCTGTGACATCACTCGATGAGACTTATCACCTGATTTAACCTTAATAATTAAACACCACGGGTGGCACATGAGGAGGAGGACTACATTCCATTTTGGGTTTTGAGTTCATCCCCGGTATTTGATGGGGTTTGTGTTAATCAATCTTACTAGATGCGTAAGGAACTATCATACCAAAAAGGCCCTCAAACGAAAAGCCAAATTAATCTGAGATCAACTTTGCCTAACTGAGATGGAAACTTGGTTTCTTAAAAATTTCATACTTTATCAACAGCTATAGGTCATCGTACAGCATTCGACAATGCGCAAAATCTATAACACATAGTCAGCTATAAAAGCCGAAATGACAAATGTAAAGCAATTCAAACGAAAGAACTAACGGCTTGATTTATGTACAAAACAATGAACGGAAAACAAATATGATCTACAGCAACAAACAACAACTACAGAATTACAGGCTCCTGATTAGGAACAGACACATACGGAATGTGGCGATGTTCAATATGATGGCGGATGACCGGCATTCCCTTAACCTGTTACAGCGGTGTAACATTACACATAACAACAAATTAAAACAATCAGTTGAAAAGCGATTAACTTATCCGATTGTTACAATGCAGAAAAACATGCAAGCAAAGCACAGACCAGACACGGCAGGGTATTTATACATCCCCGCTACAAAAAAAAGATACTAACTGTAGATATGAGAGTACTCGGAGTTACTGACAGCTAGTTCAAAGACAATACCAGCACTCAGGTCATTTGGCTCCTTGTAATAAAAGTTTCTTCCACAATTTTCTGTATAAAAGAACTTTCTTTATCTTACTTTTTTCTCATTTTTATTTACTACACTTTGCAATGTTTGATGTAAACTATATTTCCTGGTGTTGATCTACTGACAACAATTGTCAAATGCAATTTCTGTCTTTCCCTTTTCGTCAATAAGTCTAAGCAACTTCACAAAGAGCAGCTTTACCAGATGTGTTACATGTAACGATAAAATTGTTACATTGCGGAGCAAAACGTATTGTCCACGGATATTCTAACCCTATGACCTTTGCCGGAATTAATCTTATAAATTGCCCCTCGTTCGTTATTTGGTGGATATCCCTAGAATTATATCCAGGAATGTATATGTTTCCCGCAATGTCCATTCCAATTCCTCTTGATGATACGAGTTGATCGTGTGTACATGTAAACTTTGTCGTATTACCAACAACATAATTGATATATTGAATATAATCATGCTGCTGCTCAAATGATAAAACAAAAAAATTTGACCATTGGTCGTTCTTTGGTTCACTTATTGTCCGGATGATACGTTTATCCATGTAAGTGTGGAACTATGACCAGTAATGAATTGTTCGTCATTGACAAAACATAATCCATACACCGGTATCCCTGGCAATTGTAAAGTTTGTAACAATGTCATCTTAACATTGTCCACTATATATACTACCTCATCCAAAGATGATACTGCAACTTTTGTTATATTTATCAGAGCAATATCCTGAGGTTTACATTCAAGTGCCAATTCTGACAGAAAGCTTTTCCCATCGCCGGAGTATTTTTTTTTTTTTTACGAATTGTGAAGAGTAGACAAGCTCCTAAGAATATCCCACTACTACAACATTTACCATTACAAACGTCGATAACTTTAAGTATCCTAATATTTCCAGTGCGGAAGTCGACATTTTTCCTTTCAAGATTACTGCTTAAAGAATCTTTTGCTTCTTCGTCAACTTTAATGCAACCAAAGGTCTTGGTATTCTTCATCAAATCTACTACGCTAGCCGACGGACTGAATAATACTGATACTTTCTTTATATTTTTCATTAAGTCTTTCAATTTTCTCTCCAGTTCAGCGACCTTGGGTTCGATTTTATCGATTCAATCAGGCACTGCTGCTCGGACCCATGTTCTAGAACACTAACGATCACTGCTTTCCAATTTTGAACATCATTTTTATAGGAAGAAAACATATCTACCACATCTTTTAATTTAATGTTTACTTGCTTCTTGGATGATGTCAACTCACCTTTCTGTATTTCTTCTATTATGTCTATGATTATGATGTAACAGTTTCGTTTTAATATTGGTCACTCTTGTCGCAATCTCCTCTATTGAATTCTCAACATCAGTTAAATTTGTGTTTCGATCATCAATAATTTCACTTAAATGGTTAAAGTGGTCTTTTAGCCTTTCTGATAAGCCTAACGCTTTCGGTGACTGTTTGATACCGGATGCAGCTTGTTTAATTGAAGTTACATTTTCACATTTACGGTGAGAAAGTGTGGCGCATGATGTGCAACATGGTTTTGAATGATCTAAACAATAAAATTCGATGACCTTCCCGGGATGCTCCTCACAGTCTTGTACCTCACCTTGAATATTTCTAAACAATTCTAATATCCAAAATGGTTACAAAAACTAAGTTCATTTATCATGAAAAGAAAAAAAACTGACAGAAATAAAATAATTTTAAAATGCTCTATGCTTGCATTTTACAAAACAGAGTGTACGACTAAAATGGACCTTTGTCATGGACAATTTGGTATACTAACGATCGTTTTAGCCGTATAATGATTTGTGAAACTTGGACCAGATATGTTCATGTTTTGAAAACATTGACGAATTTTTTGGATAAAATAATTTATGTAGAAAATACTTAAAACCTCAGTCTATACCTAAATATTGAGAACATCGAAGATTCCAATTTAAGATTGCTATGTATCACCTTTCCGACTTACGGACCCGACGAAACAAGTATAATGCATGTATATGTTAGCCACTTGGACAACGAAAACGTTACTCAACTTCTTACTCTACTCCATATGACATAACGTTTTGAATAGCATATCGTTTATAATGTTAAACAAAAATGTTGTGTATTGTGTCACCTTTTTTCGTTTTTTCAATGTCTGACTTTCAATAACATATATTTCGATATTCCACTGGATATCTCCTTATCTGTTTGCTAACAAACGTTATCTGATTAAATCTACCTGTCACATTCAACCAAGTAAAAACACTGTAAATCAATAAATCCCTGGGATGTGTTTTAGTTGATTTTAGTCTCTGATCCATGATTTTTATTATTATTTGTTTTGGCTTTTAACTAGCTGTCAGTAACTGCGAGTACTCTCAAATCGTACTTTCTTGTTTATTTGACCTGTTGATACTAATTGTTATGCTTTTTTGTATTTAATGTTATTCAGGGTTATATCTAGTCTATATACCAGCTTTGATAAGTGTTTGGTACTAATATAAATTTCCACTTCGTACTATGAACATCAAAAACATTTTTATTTTGTTAAAATATTTTCTTTCTCCATTTGTAACTGTATACGTATACCTAACAACAAAATTATTTTCATTTACCTGTGTTTAAAGTTATTGCAAATGGCTGATATTTTTGTTCGAGCATATTGTTTTTCTTAAATTGTTAAACATTTCACAGCGGTATAACATGTTACTTTAATTATTCTTCCCTTAGTTTATTTATTTTGTATTTACATTGTATCATAGATCAAATTTATTTGTTCAGTGCATGTTCGCTGGTGTTAATTGAGGTAAGCCATTTCAATTGATATTTTATAGTGTGTCTTTCTATGTTGTGATGTTACACTATTGTTTCAGATAAGGGTGAAGGTTTGGTACCATTAAAACGTTAAAACCCGCTGCAATTGTTTGCACCTGTCCTAAGTCAGGAATCTGATGTTCAGTAGTTGTCGTTTGTTGCTGCGGTTCATAAGTGTTTCTCGTTTCTCGTTTTTATATAGATTAGACCGTTGGTTTCCCGTTTGAATGGTTTTACACTAGTAATTGTGGGACCCTTTATAGCTTGCTGTTCGGTGTGAGCCAAGGCTCCGTGTTGAAGACCGTACTTTGACCTATAATGGTTTACTTTTATAAATTTTGACTTGGATGGAGAGTTGTCTCATTGGCACTCATACCACATCTTCTAATATCTACTGTCAGTAACTGCTAGTAGTCCTTTGTTAATTTATGCTGATCATTGTCATTTTGCTTAGTTTCTTCTGTTACTTATTCTAACATCGGACTCAGACTTTTTAAAACTTTGTTTTACTGTGCATATTGTGTTTGTTTATTCCACATTGGCCAGATATATAGGGGAGGGTTGAGATCTCACAAAACAAGTTTAACCCCGCTGCATTTTGTGCCTGTACCAAGTCAGGAACCTGTAGCTTTTGTTACTCTTTTGTGTTTTTATATTTTGGTTTATTTGTATGTTTTGGAGTTTAGTGTGGCATCCATTTCACCGAACTAGTATACACTATTGTATAGGGTCCAACTGAAACCCGCCTCTCTGATCGGGTTGTTGTCTCTTTGACACATTCTCCGTTTCCATTCCTATTCTATATAACCATAACATGTGTTTAATGAATGTTTAATACAAAACACTTCTGATAGACAGTTCTAGGTATTTTGAATGGTTGACTTTGATTCAAGCATATCGATTGCAATATATATCAAAATATCATTAAAGAGAGTCTTTCATTTGGGAATTGGGTAGATAAACGAGGAACTGGGATAAATATCAGCACCATCAGTTTCTCGTTTTCTTTATTGTCATACTGTATTTAAACGTTAACTGCAAAAGTCTATTGATCAGTAAAATGCGGAAAAAAGAACATTTTTCAAATTTGTCTCCAGATTTCATGACCCTTGGCTCTTGATCTTGAAGAAGCTTCTGTCCAATAACAAGAAAAAAATCTATGCTGGTTTTAAAAGTTATTGAGGTCTAAATAACTTAAACTTAAACCACAAATATATATCAATTTTAACTGCAAAAGGACAGTTATCAGTAAAATACGTAAATAGATAAAACAGTTCAAGAATTTTACCCCAGATGCTATCTTATAACCACGAGAAAATTTATCTACAATCCTGCTATCTTTAAAATGATTGCCCATTTAATCCACCTGTAATGACTAGGTAAACACACTTTAAATCAATTATTATGATTGCACGTACACAAGGAAGTATCAACGGTAAAAGCTTATTTTCAAAATGGCGACACTAACTAAGAGACTGAAAATTTCGATGATTTATTAACCTGCACAATTTGTTTGGAAACATTCAAAGTTCCGAGGTATCTATCGTGTCTTCACACGTTCTGTGAATCGTGTATAGACGCCTACATTGTGTCATCGACGAAAATTTGTAAATGTAGAAGAAAAGCATTTAAGATTTCAAAAGGCATAAATAAAGGCAACAGTAGTATACCGCTGTTCGAAATTCATAAACTCTAAACTTCTCAACACTCAGGAAATGAAGTCGGGTGGTACACCTTTCGAGGTATGTGAGGTACATCACGCTGATGGTCTTTATGACGCGAAATAGCTAGTTTAAAAGCTACAGATATGCAATTATTATAAGTAGATTTTATATTCGTTGATATATCAATTTGCATTCATTATTGTCCATCAATCATTTATGGCATTAAGGTATCGATGATATGTAGGTGTATCGTTGAAATGATATAATCGTAAAAGACCATCCTGCAATAATTCTGTTTACCATGCAAATTATGATTGTGCGATAATCGTTTTCTGTTTGAATATCATATGTAAGTTCCTGCTTATATTGTAGTTTCATCTATACCTTAAATGTACATGTCCTCAAGCGGTGTTTGCAACATTTGAGATACGAGCATGTATTTCATGCAAGCATGTATTTCATATGATGAATGTCCAAAGTTGTAGTTTCATACTAAATGAGAAATCGTCCTATTTTATTTTGCTGCATACTTTCAAAGGTGGACTTCGGCTGTTTTCTGCTCTTTGGTCGGAAATTGTCTCTTTGACACGTTTCCCATTTCCATTCTCAATTTTATTTAAAGATGGGCTTCAAAATATTGTGATGAGATATATTCTACCAGTGGTGTTAACCAGATGTGGATTCTCAAAATTGAAAGATCTACTGCTTAATCTTCGATCACAATCTTTGCAATTTTGCAGCAACATAAGGCTGTTGATTTTTCTACGCTTTACACTACTATTCCCCATGCTCAATTGAAAGATCTACTTTACCATCTCATTAAACAGAGCTTTGTCTATAAAAATGGGAATCGTAGATTCCCAATTTCTTGTTTTAGGTTACAATAATTCATATTTTGTGAAGAACCACACTGAATCTACCAGAAAATATACTGAAGATGATATTATTAAAATGCTGGACTTTTGATCGACAATATATTTGTTGAGTTTGAGGTTTATATTTCAACAGACAGTCGGTATTCCAATGGGTACTAATTGTGCACCCATACTGGCCGATTTGTTTTGTACTCGTATGAAGCAGAATTCATTCAGAACCTCCCAAAAGACAAAAGAAAAGCACGTTGCGAAATTCTTTAATTTTACTTTCCGATATATTGATGATGTCCTATCATTGAATAACCCATATTTCAGTCAATACTTACATCTCATATATCATAGTGAACTTGAAATTAAGGATACTACTGATACTAGAAGTACTGCTTCATACCTTGATCTTTCCTCAATATTGACACAGATGGACGACTTCACACGAAAATCTATGCTAAAAGGACGATTTCAACTTCCCAATTATCAATTTCCCATTTCTCAGCAGTAACATACCCTCTGCCCTTTCGTATGGTGTTTACATATCTTAATTGATATGTTATGCTCGTGCATGTTCACACTATACGGACTTCATATACAGGTGTGCTCTAACGCAGAAACTGCTCCAACAAAGTTCTGAGGAGGACAGATTAAAAATGACACTCCGTAAATTTTACGGACACCATCACGAATTGGTCGATCCATACGATGTGTCTTTGTCCAAACTAACTAAGGACATTTTTACCACGTGTTAGATTGTGGTTTGACATTACGTCGTCTGATCTTTTAATTACCGAACGTGACTTATTCCCGATTGTGACTGTTTTGCTGAGTGTGAATTCGCATTGCTATAAGACGTGTCACGGTACTTTTCTATCCAAAATTCATGTATTTAGTTTTGATGTTATATTTGTTATTCTCATCGGATTTTGTCAAATGTCTTATCGTTTGTAGTTGTAAATCTTATTTTTTTCTGTTGTATTCGTGTGTTATGGTTAAGATAATTAATCACCCAGTTCATTAATTAGATTTTAGTTTGGGTCAACTAAATTTATACGATATATTTGGTTTACAGTTTGATTTAGAAGAAACACCGACATAGCTAGATAATACTATTAATTATCTAATTACTACCACATTTTATATTAATTAGTATTGTAATTTTCATTGTTATTAATAAATTTTATATGAGTATTATAAACCAAATCTTGAATTCTATTATAATTCTATCCTATTTTGGGAAATTTCAGAAATTCAAATGTGACGTCACTTTTTGCGTTGATCTCTTTGGCTAACTCGGCTGTGCTGGTTTATGTTGTTTTATGTATCCGTTTTATTCTGTAGTTAGTCACCACTCAGTGTTATCATGTATATCTATTATATAGTCATTTTATAAATTAACTGTTTGCTAAAGTATGAATTATTCTAAATACTAAGGATTTTCTTATCCCAGACATATAACCTTAGCCGTATTTGGCACAACTTTTTGAACTTTTGGTCCTCAATGCTCTTCAACTTTGTACTTGTTTTGGCTTTCGAACTTTTTTGATCTTAGCGTCACTGGTTAGTCTTGTGTGGACGAAACGCGCGTCTTGCGTATTAAATTTTAAACCTGGTACCTTTTGTTAGCTATTATTCGTATGTGTCTCTGTCCTATATGTTCTCCCATTTATTTGTATTGTAGTCCTGTCATGTAATGTTGTCATTTTAATGTTATATTTAACATTGCCATAAAAGCGGGAGGTTTGGCTAGCCACAAAACCAGGTTCAACCCACCATTTTTTCTTAAAATGTCCTGTACCAAGTCAGGAAAATGGCCATTGTTATATTATTCTTCGTTTCTGTGTGTGTTAATGTTGTGTTTCTGTTGTGTTAGTTTTCCTCTTATATTTGATGTGTTTCAGTTTTAGTTTGTAAACCGGATTTTTTTTCTCAATCGATTTATGAATTTCGAACAGCGGTATACTACTGTTGCCTTTATTTATTTCAAAGATATATTTATAAACCTAAAAAGCTGCTTCTATCAAACAGATTGACTTCTACATCGACATGTGAACATGAAAAGCGTTGAAAATATAGTTTATGTAATCTATCAACAAGATAGCGTCACAATGCCACCATCGCACTTCAGTGTAATCAAAATATATTTCAGCGTTTCGAGTACCATCATTTTTGGAGGCCTTACGGTGTCTTATAATAATTTTCTTGCTTCCATGCCGTTTGGTCTTCGGTGGACAAAAATTTAGATCCAAAACATTTTTCTTATGGCCCTAGAAAATTAAATGACATCTTGACGTAGTTAAGACATGGAGCTTCATTTTCAAAAACGATTTGTTTTAAATAAATATTATAGTCTCTCCAGCCTGTGTTTTTGGTGCTCTACAAGAAGATGCTCTCCGTGTCTTTTTATTGAACAAGATACAACAACATAAGAACAGATATAAAAGCTAGTTTAGAAAGTTTGTCACATGATGTAAATATTTCATTCGTCACTTCAGGATGAGATCACATGATGTTAATATTTCATTCGGCACTTCAGGATGTGATTACATGATGTGAATATTTCACCCGACACTTCAGGATGTGATCACATGATGTGAATATTTCACCCGACACTTCAGGATGTGATCACATGATGTAAATATTCCGCTCAACACTTCAGGATTTGATCATATGATGTAAATATTTCACTCGGCACTTCAGGATGTGATCTCATGGTGTAAATATTTCATTCGGCACTTCAGGATGTGATCTCATGGTGTTAATATTTCACTCGGCACTTGAGGATGAGATCACATGAGTTATGAAGAAAATTGTCTCATTTTATTTTTTTTTTTTAGATATATAAAGGGGTCTTACCGATTTCTTATTTCTTAAATACCGTCAGTAAATACTTTCGGCAATCATCCTCCCAATTTTCACTCTTCATCTGCCTTTGACTTTTCGCCTGTTTCACTTTCCACAAACCATAAATGTAACTTTTCTTATAATCAATCAAGGGTTGTTATAATCATTTTAGAATTTATTATTTGTGTATATGTGCATGTTCAATGTAATGTAATACTATTATTATAGTTTATTTATTAAAGTAGATATAATTTATTTAAAGTCGGCACATGAATACCATTAATAATAACTATGAGCTCTTTTACTGACTACATTTTATCAATTTCAATACTGGTGTCTTTGCATATACAAATAAATACATGAAGGCAACTTACATATATAAAATGAGAGTAAGTTGCAAAAATTAACGATTGAAACCTGCATCCCAATTTATGAACGTGCACACAATTATTGCAAGACTGGTATCATATTATTGTATTTGAACAAGTGTCGATCAGGATTAATTTAGACTGAGAACCATCACATTACCTAACTTCAACCAACCTATATTTGACCTGATTTCAACCTAATTCGACCAGGATTGAACCTAACTCGACCAGAATTGAACCTAACTCGACCTGACTTCAACCTAACTCGACTTTATTTCAATCTCACTTGACCTGATTTCCACCTAACTCTATCCGATTGCAACCTCGCTCTACCCGATTTCAACCTCACTCAATCTGATTTTAACATAACTTGACCTTATTTCAAACTCGCTTGACCCGATTTAAACCTCACTCGACCTGATTTTGACCTCACTCGGCCTGATTGTAACCTAACTCGACCTTATTTCAATCTCACTAGACTTCATTTCAACCTCACTCGACCTCATTTCAACCTAACTCGACCTTATTTCAAGCTCTCGACCTGATTTCAACATGTTATCAACGTCAATTCAACGTTGAAACTGCAACGTTGATTCAACATCATAATCTCAACGTCAATTCAACTTTCAAATCTAACCCAAGTTTCAACAAGTTGAAGTCTGACATTGGATCAACGTTGAAACAACGTTGGTGTGCCTGCTGGGCAGTCCACTAGGCCACCAAGGCCCTTGGTATGATGAAAAGGCGATGGGGAATACGTCAATGAGACACTACTCAAGATAAAAAAATCAAATGATATCTAAAGGGAACACACAGAGTTCAAAAAGATAGGTGACTATACAATATTGTCTAGGTTTACATCGTCCCAAGTCTTCCGAAACTCGAAAAGTGACACTAGTGAAGCAGGATTTTCTTCCTTTTCTCGGGTTTTTATATGGGATTTGTGTTGCTCAGTTTCAATGTAGTGTTATGTAGACTTTTTGTCTTTTGTCGTTTTTCTTTAGATTATGGTATTGTCTGTTTTCTTTGACTTGTGATTTTGTACAACTTATGCCTTTTATATATAAAAGTCAATATTGTTAACGGACACAATCAAAGATCTGCCAAGAAAACCAAATGTTTTGTTATCACACCAGATACATTAAGCTGACTTTATTTAGACGTAACGTTTGTTAATCTGATAAAAAAATATTCCGGTCCCACTGTAGTTCTGTATTGAGTCATTTAGAAACAACAGATACATGCACTTAATTTTTGCGTATATTTCATTAGTTTAATGATATGAATTGTAGAACATTGTTCATACCGGAGACAGTTTCCAATTCATTCTTTATTATAAAGGACATCAATAGGAATTGGAAACGGATGTCACTAGTGGAGCAGATAATGCTGGTCCTTTCGATGGACCTGATCTTACTCCTATGTTTGGTAGGGATTCTGATGTGTTTTTTTTTTAATGTAATGATTCATTGTCTCATCGTTTCCTTTTTCGTTTTTTGTTTGTTTTTGTTTTTGTTTTTTTTTGGGGGGGGAGGTAAAGGGCGGTCCATTAGAGACTTTTTTCTTTCTTTTATTCTTTTTATATGGGTGGGGGTACTATTGATAAGGGTTGGTTCATCTTTCTTCAACTTACGGTTTCAATATGTTCTTACGTTTTTCGAGTATTCAGTCTTTTTTATTGGAAAGTGTAGTCTAACCAGTTCTTTTGGTTATTTTCATTTTTTATTTTAAGTACCAAACATATTAAAACTTTACTTACAGTGTTACAAGACTCTCTATTAAAAACGTCCGTAAAGTGTTTATTAATGTCGTTGATGTGAATGCATATGTTGATGTCCTTGACTGTTCCCATTATACTATGTGTTTTAATCGTTTTATTGATTAATCACATATTTGATACACGTTTGGTAATTAGGGTGATAAGTTGAGAAATGGATTGTTTGTCCATAAATGGGTTTTAAACAAATTCACATATTGTTGCTTTGCCAGAATTCGCACTTGTGACGACCATTTTGTTACTATTAGTTGCAAAACGAACTGTCCATCATAAATTACAGATACGAACTTCAGTTTGTCCATTGACATAATATTTTGTCTTTGAGCAAAATTACTTACTAACAATTTCACACAATGCTGCTTTCCCAGAACTATTGCATGTGACGAGATTTGTTACTCCTTGGTGCAAAACGTATTGTCCATGGGTTTACAATTCCTACCGTTGAAGCCGGAATTTCCTTATCAATAATCCTGTGTTCGTTATTTGGTGGATGTTTTAGAATTACGTGATGCAATGTATAGATTGCCCATACAGTCTATTCATATCCCTCTAGGATAATCAAACTCAATGTTTGTATAAGTAAACTTTTCGTATTGCTGACTACATAGTCGACTGAATTTGAACTGTCAGCATACATATAATCGGTCTGTGATAATGATAACACAAAGTACGATTGACCACTAGTCGTCCTTTTGTTAATGCTTTGTCCCGATGATAGGTTTATCCATGTAAGTGTGGAACTATGACTAGTAATTAATATTTCGTCATTGACAAAGCGTATTCCATACACTGGTATACTTAGTAAATTCAAGGTGTAAAAATCATCTTATCACTATCTATTACACATATTCATTGCCCAGGTGACGATACCGCAACTTTGAATTGTGTTATCACAGCAATGTCCTCAGGTGCACCTGGAAGGGCCAATTCTGATAGTAAAATTTGTCCATCATTGTTGTATTTTATAACTTTTTTCTTTTGGCGAAATGTGAAGAGTAGACAATTTCCTTGAAATATCCCACTTCTACAGCCATTACCATTACAAACGTCGATAATGTTAAGTATCTTAATATTTCCGGTGAGGAAGTCGACATTGCCTTTTCAAGAATACAGCTGAAAGAATGATTTGCTGCTTCATCAATTTAAGTGCCTCCAAAGGTCTTCGAATTCTTGATGAAATCTACTACGCTAGCCGACGGACTGTATGATACTGATACTCTCTTTATATTTTTAATTAACTCTATCAGTTTTCCTTCTAGTTCAGAGACTTCGGGTTCGATTTTATCGATTTCAGTCAGGCATTGCTGCTCGGACCCATGTTCCAGAATACTATCGATCACTGCTTTCCAATTTTAACAGCGCTTCTATAGGAAGAAAAGTATCTACCTCATCTTTTAATTTGATGTTTACTTGCTTCTTGGATGATGTCAACTCACCTTTCAGTGTTTCTTCTATACTGTCAATATGCTTTTAAATTTCCTTTTTTAAATTAGAGACTCTTGTCTCAATCTCTTCTATTGAATTCTCAACATCATCTAAATTTTGATTACGATCATCAATAATTTCACTTAAATGTTTAACGTGCTCTTTTAGTGTTTCTGATAAGTTTAACACCTTCGGTGACTATTTAATACCGGATGCAGCTTGTTTAATTAAAGTTACATTTTCACATTTACGGTGATAAAGTGTGGCGCATGATGTGCAACATGGTTTTGAATGATCCAAACAATAAAATTCGATGATATTCTCGGATGCTCCTCACAGCTTTGTACCTCACACAAATCGAAAAGTGTAGCCCCCGACTGCATTTCCTGAATGTTGAGAAGTTTATGTCTTGCTGATATCTTAAAACGTTTGTGACATTTCTCGCACTGTTCACAGAATGCTTCTTCGCAAATCGTACACCAAGATTTTACTTTGCTACTTTCTTTGTTCAATTGACACGAATTGCACATTTTTTCTGACTTTGCATAGCAAGTTTATCCAACATAGAAGCTACAAAATGGTTTGTAGGCAACTTTGCCGTACATATTTCTGGCTTGTCTATTTCCACTGATACAATCTTTCGACATATGGGACATTTGAATCCCTCGGAAATCTTATCCTTTTCCACAGATGACAAAATATATGTGTTGATACACGACTGACAGAAGTGTGAAGACATGGTAGATGTTGTGGAACCTTGAATATTTCTAAACAAATTGAACAAGTTAATAAATCATCGAAATGTGTTGTGGCCTTAGTTGGAGTCGCCATTTCATAACACACTTTGACAGTTATACTTCCTTGTTTGTTATTTATCTCATTATTGATTTACAGTGTTTTTACTTGGTTGAATGTGACAGGTAGATTTAATCAGATAACGTTTGTTAGCAAACAGGTAAGGAGATATCCAGTGGAATATCGAAATATATGTATTTGAAAGTCAGACATGGAAAAACGAAAAGGTGACACATTACACAACATTTGTGTTTAACATTATAAACAAATCGCTATTCAAAACGTTATGTCATATGGAGTAGAGTAAGTAGTTGAGTAACGTTGTCCTTGTCCAAGTGGCTAACATATACATGAATTATACTTGTTTCGTCGGGTCCGTAAATCGGAAAGGCATACATAGCGATCTTAAATTGGAGTCTGCGATGTTATCAATATTATAGACTGAGGTTTTAAGTATTTTCTACATAAATAATTTTATCCAAAAATTCGTCAAATTTTTCAAAATTTTTAAGAAAAGATATGGCCGAAGTTTCACAAATCATTTTACGGCTAAAACGATCGGAACTATACCGAATTGTCCATGACAAAGGTCAATTTTAGTCGTACAATTTGTTTTGTAAAATGCAAGCCTAGGACACAAATTTGATCATTCTGACTTATTCATATGGTTCGTGTTGCTAAGACTGTTTAAAATTTTCTATGAAGAGTTGTTTTACCTTATTGTCTTTCCTTCTTTTCTGTTTGTCGTAGTGTTGTCATTTTCCTTCGAAATTTGTGTTGTAAATGCCTTTATTGTGTCGTCTCTAACTTTGTTTATAGCACTTATATCCCAATTTTGCCATTTTACTTACTATGTCTTTGTTTTCTCACATATTGTTGTCAATATAATAAAACTATGTGTCTGTCATACAATTGAGGTGTTAAGTTGGCTATAACAACCGGTTTAATCCACCATTTTGTACATAAGGAAATGCCTGTTCAAAGTCAGGATTATTTCATTTGTTTGCAGGGTAATTTGATTTTGCCATATGATTAAAGACTTTCCGTTTTGAAATTTTCTTGGATGTTTGTATTTTTGGTATTTTACCTTTTCTATTAGGGGTTAGTGTCTTTAAGATCAGCTTTATCGCTACTGTGCTTTGCCTTTTTTTTCTTGTTTGCTTTTATGCGACTTTCATACAAGTGAGAGGTTTATCTAGCTATAAAACCAGGTATAATCCACCATTTTCTACATAAGAAAATAACTGTAACAAAGTCAGGAAAATGACAGTTGTTGTTCTTTCGTATGATTTGTTTGAGCTTTTGATTTTGCCATTTGATAAGAGACTTTCCATTTTGAATTTTCCTCGAAGTTTAGTATTTTGTGATTTTACTTTTGATAAGCCTGGTATCTTTGATGGGTTTTACTATGTTATTGGTACCATTTCATATATGTTTCATTTCAACAAAACTGTTGTTAACACTTTGTTAATAAAAGACATTTACATATAATTAAACTGTTTGCCATTTTCCTTAATATCTACACGAGTCTATAACAAAGTGCTAGAATAAAGTCAATCAACACAATCAATACAGAATTATTCATAGATTGACTGTTTGTATTAAAAAAAATACGTGTGACTTAGTTTGAATATCACAGTCATGACCAGGACAGTTTTAACAGCAACGCACTTAGATAGGATATGAAAGAGGGCAAACACTATCAAAGGTACATTCAAACTCATAATTCAAAAAAAACTGACAACAGCAAAGCAAAAAAAAAACAGACAACCAATAATATAAAACACAACAAACTAAAGACTAGGGGTGATCTGAGGTGCTCCGGAAGAGTAAACAGATTATGCCCCATATTTGGCGCCAGTCAAATTAGTTGACTTGCAAATACAGAGACAAATTAAGACTGTCGCCGAAAAGAAGGTATTCTAAATTAACATGCAGAAATCTTATACGTTCATGTGTTTCACATCCAATCTTTCCATACTAACCACAAACGTCAGCAATTATCCGAAAACTAAACAAAAATTTCAAAATATTTTTTATTAAGAAGGGATATCGTTATGATATATTTGTCAGGTCATTAAAGATGTCATATTTGGGCGTTAATCTTTGCATTGGAAATAAAATAAATTGTTCTAGATAGTTGTTGGCATGATACGGGTAATGTTCTCCAGATACGCATTATGAGGGTATGATACTAAACCCTAACGGAAGGGATTGTGCTTGATTTTCAAACGATGAAGACATAATATTTTGATCAGTTTAATTGCGGTCTTGAGCTGGCTTGTCAGTAGCTTCTAGTAGTCCTTTGTTTATGTATGTATCATTGTCATTTTGCTGGCTAAGTTTCTTTTGTAACCTATTCTGACAGACATCGGTCTTTGACTTCTTTTAAACTTAATTTTACTGTGCGTATTGATGCGTACTTATTTATTCTCCATTGACATGAGATATAGGGAAAGTTCAGGTCTTCCAAAACATGTTTAACCCTGCTGCATTCTTGCGTCTGTCACAAGTCTGTTGCCTTTGACCTCTGTTAGACTTGTATGATTTTTAAATTTTGTATTCATTTATACGTTTAGGAGTTAAGTATGACGTCCTTTTCCACTGAGCTAGTACACATTTGATACATTTCCCATTTCCGTTCTCAACTTTAAAGTGAAAGCTTAATTCCTGCAAATGTACTTAAAAGACAAAGGTGTACAGGACACCTGTTCAACTTACCCAATGCTACTAAAAGTGTCTGTGAATTTACACATCATGCAAATCCAAAGCAGATGCCACTACACAGTATTTAATTACACAACATGAAGAACTTGGTTTTGCATCGAACAATGTTGTAATAATTCTAAAGACAATAAAATATATAAACACGGAGGAGAAATATTCAAAAGAGATTCAAGTTAAAAATCGAACATAAACTGATATGGCATGTCAAAACAAACAAACAAGTATAAAAGATAAACAACAATATACTAAGATACAACATAGGCAACTAAAGTTTGAGCAACACGAATCCCACCAAATGTCAATGACAAACTAACAACGCCATCGTGAAAATCGAAAAATCACCAATTGACCAACATAGTAAACAAGAGAGAATATAAATCTAAAACTGAGCAACACAAACCTAGCCTCAAACGGAAGCAATAGGTAAAATTTCAGATAAGACGATTTTTACTGGTATCTCACACATGTGGCTTATTGGTTTCGACACAAACACGTCATATCTGTAGACTAACTCGTTATGGTGATGGTAAAAGTTATTGCAAATGGATTCAAGGTTACAGTCGATATATATAGCTTAATTCGCCTGCAACACTAGTTCTTGAGTTCCTAAAATATATTAAGCCATGATCATATCATAAGATTGGAGTAGTTTGAAAACCATGACAATGAAATTCTATTAGATACATAAGATAAACATAAACGTTTCATTTTGGACATATGTTCCGTTTATTCTCTTTATTTCTTTGAAAAAGATTGGTCGCAAGGTCTAATTGAAATTATACATTCAACTACATTCAAGGCCGTACGCTCCACAGAGAGTCATATAGTAAATAATCATGTCACTATCACAGCCCAGATTTAGGCCTCATATGAACATTTAAAGGTCCCAACTATGTATTAGTTACATAAACTACACAAAAACCCGTAAAATATCGTTTCATCTCGGACTCTAGCAAGTGTTCTACTCCTAATCTTAAGGTGCTTTTAACGAGTTCCATTACAATTATCACAGAACGTATCATTGATATTTGTTATTAAAATAAAAATATGTAAACAATAGAATTAAACATTTTGGAGTTTGAAAAACTCTTTTGATGTTTTTGATAAATTACGTGCGTTTGATGGTCCTTTTGATTCGGTTGACAGATTTGACTTTTCCACTCTATATGCTACATTTCCACACAATATTATCAAACAAAAGTTTTTCTATCTAAACATGCTGAATAAATGGTCGTTTGATAAATCTGGTTGTAAATTTATTTGCTGCTACTCATACATATAGATATAAAAGATGTGGTATGAGTGCCAATGAGACAACTCTCCATCCAAGTCACAATTTATAAAAGTAAACCATTATAGGTCAAAGTACGGCCTTCAACACGGAGCCTTGGCTCACACCGAACTGCAAGCTATAAAGGGTCCCAAAATTTACTAGCATTTTTCTTTAATGAGACAGGAAAATATGACAAATATTCTTATCAGAGGTATGATGAGATGATTAAAGCACAATTTTTTCCTCGTTATCAGCATTCTTAGATATAAGAAGATGTGGTATGAAAGACTCACTATAAATTATCAATTGAAATGGCTTAACTCAATCAAAAGACATATTTACACAAGTGAACATACACTATACGAATAAATTTGATCTATGATACAACGTAAATTCAAAATCAATAAAATAAGGGATGAAAAATAAAGGTAGCAGTAGTATAAGTAAGCAATGAACGCGGTTGTTAAATTTGATATATGCTTTTTGTGCTTCTTTGTTAAATATTTGTTTGTTTTTTTTTCTGATTAAGATTGTGACACGGTGCTGTACCCTACTTTAACAATTTTACCTGTTATGTCTGTTTTCTTCAAGCATCGTTGTGAATATAATGGTTTTGATGCGACTGTCATACAAGTGAGAGGTTTAGCGCTATAAAACCAGGTTCAAACCACAATTTTCTACATAAGAAAATGCCTGTACCAAGTCAGGAATATGACAGTTGTTGTCCATTCGTTTAATGTGTTTTATCTTTTGATTTTGCCATTTGATTAGGGACTTTCCGTTTTGAATTTTCCTCGGAGTTCAATATTTTGTGATTTTACTTTAAACCGCTGTGAAATATTAAACAATTTACAAAAACCAAGAATAACCTTGAACAAAGGCTTCCAACACAAAATAATTTTGTTGTAAGGTATGCGTTGAATTCGAAAATGAAGTATTTTACAAAATTATTTCATAGTACGAAGAAGTGAAAGATTGTTCTTATGTTAAACTGTTATACCGCTGTCATAGGTTAGGGTGAGGTTGAGCGCTGACAAGCATGTTTAACAACGTCACATTCCTTATGTGCCTGTCCAAAGTTAGGAGTCCTTAGTTCAGTGGTTGTCGTTGTTTCATGCCTGTCATATTTGTTTATTCGTAAATTATTTTGTTATAAAATAGTCCGTTAGTTCTCTCAGTTGAATTGTTTCATATTTTCATGTCTAGGCATTCTATAGCCGACCATGGGATTTTCTCATTTTAAGGTTATTTTGACCTAAAATGGTTTACCTTTACAAAATGTTACTTGGATGAAGAGTTGTCTCATCACTTCTGCCTATATATAATCTTTAAAAATAAGTTGAAAATTACACTATCGATTCAGATAAGGATAAAGGTTGGTACCTATTTTAACGTTTAAACCCGCTGCATTTGTTTGCACATGTCCTAAACCAAGAATCTGATGTTCAGTAGTTGTTGTTTGTTGATGTGATTCATAAGTGTTTGTCGTTTCTCGTTTTCATATAGATTAGACCGTTGGTTTTCCCGTTTGAATGGATTTACACTATTCATTTTGGGCCCTTTATAGCTTGCTGTTTACGGTGTGAACCAAGGCTCCGTGTTGAAACCGGACTTTGACCTATAATAGTTTACCTTTACAAAATGTAACTTGGATGAAGAGTTGTCTCATCACATCTGCCTATATATAATCAATAAAAATAAGTTGAAAGAGGCTTAGAACATGAAATGGATACAAATAGAAAAAATATCTAATAACATCCACGTTCATTTTGATCTATAAAGAGGTAAACTCTAACTATCCTACTGCCTTTTTTTTTTTGGCATTGAACATGTCATGTCTTCTTTGACTGTCCATGACGTTAAAATACTAAATCCCTGGGATGTGTTTTAGTTGATTTTAGTCTCTGATGCATGATTTTTATTATTATTTGTTTTGGCTTTTAACTAGCTGTCAGTAACTGCGAGTACTCTCAAATCGTACTTTCTTGTTTATTTGACCTGTTGATACTAATTGTAATGTTTTTTTTTTTTGTTATTTAATGTTTACTTATTCAGGGTTATATCTGGTCTATATACCAGCTTTGATAAGTGTTTGGTATTACTATAAATTTTCACTTCTTCGTACTATGAACATCAAAATTATTTATTTTGTAAAAATATTTCCTTTCTCCATTTGAACTGTACACGTATACCTAACAACAAAATTATTTTCATTGACCTGTGTTTAAAGTAATTGCAAATGGCTGATATTTTTGTTCAAGCATATTGTTTTTCTTAAATTGTTTAACATTTCACAGCGGTATAACATGTTACTTTAATTATTCTTCCTTAGTTTATTTATTTTGTATTTACATTGTATCATAGATCAAATTTATTTGTTCAGTGCATGTTCACTAGTGTTAATTGAGGTAAGCCATTTCAATTGATATTTTATAGTGTGTCTTTCTATGTTGTGATGTTACACTATTGTTTCAGATAAGGGTGAAGGTTTGGTACCATTAAAACGTTAAAACCCGCTGCAATTGTTTGCACCTGTCCTAAGTCAGGAATCTGATGTTCAGTAGTTGTCGTTTGTTGCTGTGGTTCATAAGTGTTTCTCGTTTCTCGTTTTTTATATAGATTAGACCGTTGGTTTTTCCGTTTGAATGGTTTTACACTAGTAATTTTGTGGCCCTTTATAGCTTGCTGTTCGGTGTGAGCCAAGGCTCCGTGTTGAAGACCGTACTTTGACCTATAATGGTTTACTTTTATAAATTTTGTCTTGGATGGTGAGTTGTCTCATTGGCACTCATACCACATCTTCTTATATCTACTGTCAGTAACTGCTAGTAGTCCTTTGTTAATTTATGTTGATCATTGTCATTTTGCTTAGTTACTTATTCTAACATCGGACTCAGACTTTTTTAAAACTTTGTTTTACTGTGCGTATTGCTGTTTGTTTATTCCACATTGGCCAGAGATATAGGGGGAGGGTTGAGATCTCACAAAACAAGAGTAACCCCGCTGCATTTTTGTGCCTGTACCAAGTCAGGAACCTGTAGCTTTTGTTACTCTTTGTGTTTTTATATTTTGGTTTATTTGTATGTTTTGGAGTTTAGTGTGGCATCCATTTCACCGAACTAGTATACACTATTGTATAGGGTCCAACTGAAACCCGCCTCTCTGATCGGGTTGTTGTCTCTTTGACACATTCTCCGTTTCCATTCTCTATTATATATAACCATTACATGTGTTTAATGAATGTTTGATACAAAACACTTCTGATAGACAGTTCTAGGTATTTTTGAATGGTTGACTTTGATTCAAGCATATCGATTGCAATATATATCAAAATATCATTAAAAGAGAGTTTAGTCTTTCATTTGGGAATTGGGTAGATAAACGAGGGAACTGGAATAAATATCAGCACCATCAGTTTCTCGTTTTCTTTATTGTCATACTGTATTTAAACGTTAACTGCAAAAAGTCTATTGATCAGTAAAATGCGGAAAAAAGAACATTTTTCAAATTTGTCTCCAGATTTCATGACCCTTGGCTCTTGATCTTGAGGTAGCTTCTGTCCAATAACAAGAAAAAAATCTATGTTGGTTTTAAAAGTTATTGAGGTCTAAATAACTTAAACTTAAACCACAAAATAATATCAATTTTAACTGCAAAACGGATAGTTATCAGTAAAATACGTAAATTAATAAAAACATTTCAAGAATTTTACCCCATATGCTATCTTGTAACCACGAGAAAATTTATCTACAATCCTGCTATCTTTAAAATGATTGCCCATTTAATCCACCTGTAATGACTAGGTAAACACACTTTAAATCAATTATTATGATTGCACGTACACAAGGAAGTATCAACGGTAAAAGCTTATTTTCAAATGCCGACAATAACTAAAGATACTGAAAATTTCGATGATTAATTAACCTGCACAATTTGTTTGGAAACATTCAAAGTTCCGAAGTATCTACCGTGTCTTCACACGTTCTGTGAATCGTGTATAGACGCCTACATTGTGTCATCGACGAAAATTTGTAAATGTAGAAGAAAAGCATTTAAGATTTCAAAAGGCATAAATAAAGGCAACAGTAGTATACCGCTGTTCGAAATTCATAAACTCCTAAACTTCTCAACACTCAGGAAATGAAGTCGGTGGTACACCTTTCGAGGTATGTGAGGTACATCACGCTGATGGTCTTTATGACGCGAAATAGCTAGTTTAAAAGCTACAGATATGCAATTATTATAAGAAGTAGATTTTTATATTCGTTGATATATCAATTTGCATTCATTATTGTCCATCAATCATTTATGGCATTAAGGTATCGATGATATGTAGGTGTATCGTTGAAATGATATAATCGTAAAAGACCATCCTGCAATAATTCTGTTTACCATGCAAATTATGATTGTGCGATAATCGTTTTCTGTTTGAATATCATATGTAAGTTCCTGCTTATATTGTAGTTTCATCTATACCTTAAATGTACATGTCCTCAAGCGGTGTTTGCAACATTTGAGATACGAGCATGTATTTCATGCAAGCATGTATTTCATATGATGAATGTCCAAAGTTGTAGTTTCATACTAAATGAGAAATCGTCCTATTTTATTTTGCTGCATACTTTCAAAGGTGGACTTCGGCTGTTTTCTGCTCTTTGGTCGGGAAATTGTCTCTTTGACACGTTTCCCATTTCCATTCTCAATTTTATTTAAAGATGGGCTTCAAAATATTGTGATGAGATATATTCTACCAGTGGTGTTAACCAGATGTGGATTCTCAAAATTCGAAAGATCTACTGCTTAATCTTCGATCACAATCTTTGCAATTTTGCAGCAACATAAGGCTGTTGATTTTTCTACGCTTTACACTACTATTCCCCATGCTCAATTGAAAGATCTACTTCACCATCTCATTAAACAGAGCTTTGTCTATAAAATGGGAATCGTAGATTCCCAATTTCTTGTTTTAGGTTACAATAATTCATATTTTGTGAAGAACCACACTGAATCTACCAGAAAATATACTGAAGATGATATTATTAAAATGCTGGACTTTTGATCGACAATATATTTGTTGAGTTTGGAGGTTTATATTTCAACAGACAGTCGGTATTCCAATGGGTACTAATTGTGCACCCATACTGGCCGATTTGTTTTGTACTCGTATGAAGCAGAATTCATTCAGAACCTCCCAAAAGACAAAAGAAAAAGCACGTTGCGAAATTCTTTAATTTTACTTTCCGATATATTGATGATGTCCTATCATTGAATAACCCATATTTCAGTCAATACTTACATCTCATATATCATAGTGAACTTGAAATTAAGGATACTACTGATACTAGAAGTACTGCTTCATACCTTGATCTTTTCCTCAATATTGACACAGATGGACGACTTCACACGAAAATCTATGCTAAAAGGGACGATTTCAACTTCCCAATTATCAATTTCCCATTTCTCAGCAGTAACATACCCTCTGCCCTTTCGTATGGTGTTTACATATCTTAATTGATATGTTATGCTCGTGCATGTTCACACTATACGGACTTCATATACAGGAGTGTGCTCCTAACGCAGAAACTGCTCCAACAAAGTTATGAGGAGGACAGATTAAAAATGACACTCCGTAAATTTTACGGACACCATCACGAATTGGTCGATCCATACGATGTGTCTTTGTCCAAACTAACTAAGGACATTTTTACCACGTGTTAGATTGTGGTTTGACATTACGTCGTCTGATCTTTTAATTACCGAACGTGACTTATTCCCGATTGTGACTGTTTTGCTGAGTGTGAATTCGCATTGCTATAAGACGTGTCACGGTACTTTTCTATCCAAAATTCATGTATTTAGTTTTGATGTTATATTTGTTATTCTCATCGGATTTTGTCAAATGTCTTATCGTTTGTAGTTGTAAATCTTATTTTTTTCTGTTGTATTCGTGTGTTATGGTAAAGATAATTAATCACCCAGTTCATTAATTAGATTTTAGTTTGGGTCAACTAAATTTATACGATATATTTGGTTTACAGTTTGATTTAGAAGAAACACCGACATAGCTAGATAATACTATTAATTATCTAATTACTACCACATTTTATATTAATTAGTATTGTAATTTTCATTGTTATTAATAAATTTTATATGAGTATTATAAACCAAATCTTGAATTCTATTATAATTCTATCCTATTTTGGGAAATTTCAGAAATTCAAATGTGACGTCACTTTTTGCGTTGATCTCTTTGGCTAACTCGGCTGTGCTGGTTTATGTTGTTTTATGTATCCGTTTTATTCTGTAGTTAGTCACCACTCAGTGTTATCATGTATATCTATTATATAGTCATTTTATAAATTAACTGTTTGCTAAAGTATGAATTATTCTAAATACTAAGGATTTTCTTATCCCAGACATATAACCTTAGCCGTATTTGGCACAACTTTTTGAACTTTTGGTCCTCAATGCTCTTCAACTTTGTACTTGTTTTGGCTTTTGAACTTTTTGATCTTAGCGTCACTGGTTAGTCTTGTGTGGACGAAACGCGCGTCTTGCGTATTAAATTTTAAACCTGGTACCTTTTGTTAGCTATTATTCGTATGTGTCTCTGTCCTATATGTTCTCCCATTTATTTGTATTGTAGTCCTGTCATGTAATGTTGTCATTTTAATGTTATATTTAACATTACCATAAAAGCAGGAGGTTTGGCTAGCCACAAAACCAGGTTCAACCCACCATTTTTTCTTAAAATGTCCTGTACCAAGTCAGGAAAATGGCCATTGTTATATTATTCTTCGTTTCTGTGTGTGTTAATGTTGTGTTTCTGTTGTGTCGTAGTTTTCCTCTTATATTTCATGTGTTTCCCTCAGTTTTAGTTTGTAAACCGGATTTGTTTTTTTCTCAATCGATTTATGAATTTCGAACAGCGGTATACTACTGTTGCCTTTATTTATTTCAAAGATATATTTATAAACCTGAAAATCTGCTTCTAACATGGACATGTGAACATGAAAAGCGTTGAAACTATAGTTTTGTAATCTATCAACAAGATAGCGTCACAATGCCACCATCGCACTTCAGTGTAATCAAAATATATTTCAGCGTTTCGGAGTACAACATTTATTGGAGGCCTTACGGTGTCTTATATTAATTTTCTTGCTTGCTTCCATGCCGTTTGGTCTCCGGTAGACAAAAAATTTAGATCCAAAACATTTTTCTTATGGCCCTAGAAAATTAAATGACATCTTGACGTAATTAAGACATGGAGCTTCATTTTCCAAAAACGATTTGTTTTAAATAAATATTATAGTCTCTCCAGCCTGTGTTTTTGGTGCTCCACAAGAAGATGCTCTCCGTGTCTTTTTTATTGAACAAGATACAACAACATAAGAACAGATATAAAAGCTAGTTTAGAAAGTTTGTCACATGATGTAAATATTTCATTCGTCACTTCAGGATGAGATCACATGATGTTAATATTTCATTCGGCACTTCAGGATGTGATTACATGATGTGAATATTTCACCCGACACTTCAGGATGTGATCACATGATGTGAATATTTCACCCGACACTTCAGGATGTGATCACATGATGTAAATATTCCGCTCAACACTTCAGGATTTGATCATATGATGTAAATATTTCACTCGGCACTTCAGGATGTGATCTCATGGTGTAAATATTTCATTCGGCACTTCAGGATGTGATCTCATGGTGTTAATATTTCACTCGGCACTTCAGGATGAGATCACATGAGTTATGAAAAAAATTGTCTCATTTTATTTTTTTTATTTTTTAGATATATAAAGGGGGTCTTACCGATTTCTTATTTCTTAAATACCGTCAGTAAATACTTTCGGCAATCATCCTCCCAATTTTCACTCTTCATCCGCCTTTGACTTTTCGCATGTTTCACTTTCCACAAACCATAAATGTAACTTTTCTTATAATCAATCAAGGGTTAAGTTATAATCATTTTAGAATTTATTATTTGTGTATATGTGCATGCTCAATGTAATGTAATACTATTATTATAGTTTATTTATTTAAGTAGATATAATTTATTTAAAGTCGGCATATGTATACCATTAAAAATAACCATGAGCTCTTTTAACCGACTACATTTTATCAATTTCAATACTGGTGTCTTTGCATATACAAATAAATACATTAAGGCAACTTACATATATAAAATGAGAGTAAGTTGCAAAAATTAACGATTGAAACCTGCATCCCAATTTATGAACGTGCACACAATTATTGCAAGACTGGTATCATATTATTGTATTTGAACAAGTGTCGATCAGGATTAATTTAGACTGAGAACCATCACATTACCTAACTTCAACCAACCTATATTTGACCTGATTTCAACCTAATTCGACCAGGATTGAACCTAACTCGACCAGAATTGAACCTAACTCGACCTGACTTCAACCTAACTCGACTTTATTTCAATCTCACTTGACCTGATTTCCACCTAACTCTATCCGATTGCAACCTCGCTCTACCCGATTTCAACCTCACTCAATCTGATTTTAACATAACTTGACCTTATTTCAAACTCGCTTGACCCGATTTAAACCTCACTCGACCTGATTTTGACCTCACTCGGCCTGATTGTAACCTAACTCGACCTTATTTCAATCTCACTAGACTTCATTTCAACCTCACTCGACCTCATTTCAACCTAACTCGACCTTATTTCAAGCTCTCGACCTGATTTCAACATGTTATCAACGTCAATTCAACGTTGAAACTGCAACGTTGATTCAACATCATAATCTCAACGTCAATTCAACTTTCAAATCTAACCCAAGTTTCAACAAGTTGAAGTCTGACATTGGATCAACGTTGAAACAACGTTGGTGTGCCTGCTGGGCAGTCCACTAGGCCACCAAGGCCCCTAAAATTGGTATGAAGAAAAGGCGATGTGGGAATACGTCAATGAGACACTACTCAAGATAAAAAAAAATCAAATGATATCTAAAGGGGAACACACAGAATTCAAAAAAAAGATAGGTGACTATACAATATTGTCTAGGTTTACATCGTCCCAAGTCTTCCGAAACTCGAAAAGTGACACTAGTGAAGCAGGATTTTCTTCCTTTTCTCGGGTTTTTATATGGGATTTGTGTTGCTCAGTTTCAATGTAGTGTTATGTAGACTTTTTGTCTTTTCGTCGTTTTTCTTTAGATTATGGTATTGTCTGTTTTTCTTTGACTTGTGATTTTGTACAACTTATGCCTTTTTATATATATAAGTCAATATTGTTAACGGACACAATCAAAGATCTGCCAAGAAAACCAAATGTTTTGTTATCACACCAGATACATTAAGCTGACTTTATTTAGACGTAACGTTTGTTAATCTGATAAAAAAATATTCCGGTCCCACTGTAGTTCTGTATTGAGTCATTTAGAAACAACAGATACATGCACTTAATTTTGCGTATATTTCATTAGTTTAATGATATGAATTGTAGAACATTGTTCATACCGAGACAGTTTCCAATTCATTCTTTATTATAAAGGACATCAATAGGAATTGGAAACGGATGTCACTAGTGGAGCAGATAATGCTGGTCCTTTCGATGGACCTGATCTTACTCCCTCCTATGTTTGGTGGGGATTCTGATGTGTTTTTTTTTTTTTTTTAATGTAATGATTCATTGTCTCATCGTTTCCTTTTTCGTTTTTTGTTTGTTTTTGTTTTTGTTTTTTTTGGGGGGGGAGGTAAGGGCGGTCCATTAGAGACTTTTTTCTTTCTTTTATTCTTTTTATATGGGTGGGGGTACTATTGATAAGGGTTGGTTCATCTTTCTTCAACTTACGGTTTCAATATGTTCTTACGTTTTTCGAGTATTCAGTCTTTTTTATTGGAAAGTGTAGTCTAACCAGTTCTTTTTGTTATTTTCATTTTTTATTTTAAGTACCAAACATATTAAAACTTTACTTACAGTGTTACACAAGACTCTCTATTAAAAACGTCCGTAAAGTGTTTATTAATGTCGTTGATGTGAATGCATATGTTGATGTCCTTGACTGTTCCCATTATACTATGTGTTTTAATCGTTTTATTGATTAATCACATATTTGATACACGTTTGGTAATTAGGGTGATAAGTAAAAAAATGGATTTTGTATCCATAAATGGGTTTTAAACAAATTCACATATTGTTGCTTTGCCAGAATTCGCACTTGTGACGACCATTTTGTTACTATTTGTTGCAAAACGAACTGTCCATCATAAATTACAGATACGAACTTCAGTTTGTCCATTGACATAATATTTTGTCTTTGAGCAAAAATTACTTGCTAACAATTTCACACAATGCTGCTTTCCCAGAACTATTGCATGTGACGAGAAATTTGTTACTCCTTGGTGCAAAACGTATTGTCCATGGGTTTACAATTCCTACCGTTGAAGCCGGAATTTCCTTATTAATAATCCTGTGTTCGTTATTTTGTTGATGTTTTTAGAATTACGTGATGCAATGTATAGATTGCCCATACAGTCTATTCATATCCCTCTAGGATAATCAAATTCAATGTTTGTATAAGTAAACTTTTTCGTATTGCTGACTACATAGTCGACTGAATTTGAACTGTCAGCATACATATAATCGGTCTGTGATAATGATAACACAAAGTACGATTGACCACTAGTCGTCCTTTTGTTAATGCTTTGTCCCGATGATAGGTTTATCCATGTAAGTGTGGAACTATGACTAGTAATTAATATTTCGTCATTGACAAAGCATATTCCATACACTGGTATACTTAGTAAATTCAAGGTGTGTAAAAAATCATCTTATCACTATCTATTACACATATTCATTGCCCAGGTGACGATACCGCAACTTTGAATTGTGTTATCACAGCAATGTCCTCAGGTGCACCTGGAAGGGCCAATTCTGATAGTAAAATTTGTCCATCATTGTTGTATTTTATAACTTTTTTCTTTTGGCGAAATGTGAAGAGTAGACAATTTCCTTGAAATATCCCACTTCTACAGCCATTACCATTACAAACGTCGATAATGTTAAGTATCTTAATATTTCCGGTGAGGAAGTCGACATTGCCTTTTCAAGAATACAGCTGAAAGAATGATTTGCTGCTTCATCAATTTAAGTGCCTCCAAAGGTCTTCGAATTCTTGATGAAATCTACTACGCTAGCCGACGGACTGTATGATACTGATACTCTCTTTATATTTTTAATTAACTCTATCAGTTTTCCTTCTAGTTCAGAGACTTCGGGTTCGATTTTATCGATTTCAGTCAGGCATTGCTGCTCGGACCCATGTTCCAGAATACTATCGATCACTGCTTTTCAATTTTTAACAGCGCTTCTATAGGAAGAAAAGTATCTACCTCATCTTTTAATTTGATGTTTACTTGCTTCTTGGATGATGTCAACTCACCTTTCAGTGTTTCTTCTATACTGTCAATATGCTTTTAAATTTCCTTTTTTAAATTAGAGACTCTTCTATTGAATTCTCAACATCATCTAAATTTTGATTACGATCATCAATAATTTCACTTAAATGTTTGACGTGCTCTTTTAGTGTTTCTGATAAGCCTAACACCTTCGGTGACTGTTTAATACCGGATGCAGATTGTTTAATTAAAGTTACATTTTCACATTTACGGTGATAAAGTGTGGCGCATGATGTGCAACATGGTTTTGAATGATCCAAACAATAAAATTCGATGATCTTCTCGGGATGCTCCTCACAGCTTTTTACCTCACACAAATCGAAAAGTGTAGCCCCCGACTGCATTTCCTGAATGTTGAGAAGTTGATGTCTTGCTGAAATCTTAAAACCTTTGTGATATTTCTCACACTGTTCACAGAGTGCTTCTTCGCAAATCGTACACCAAGATTTTGTTTTGCTACTTTCTTTGTTCAATTGACACGAATTGCACATTTTTTTCTACCTTTTGCATAGCACGTTTATCCAACATAGAAGCTACAAAATGGTTTGTAGGCAACTTGGCCGCACATATTTCTGGCTTGTCTATTTCCACTGATACAATCTTTCGAAATATGGGACATTTGAATCCGTCGATAATCTTTTCCTTTTCCACAGATGACACAATATATGTGTTTATACACGATTGACAGAACGTGTGAAGACATGGTGGATGTTTTGGAACCTTGAATATTTGTAAACAAATTGAACAAGTTAATAAATCATCGAAATGTGTTGTATCCTTAGTTGGAGTCGCCATTTCATGACACACTTTGACCGTTATACTTGTTTGTGTATTATCTCATTATTGATTTACAGTGTATTTACCTGGTTGAATATGACAGGTAGATTTAATCAGATAACGTTTGTTAGCAAAAGGTAAGGAGATATCCAGTGGAATATCGAAATATATGTATTTGAAAGTCAGACATGGAAAAACGAAAAGGTGACACATTACACAACATTTGTGTTTAACATTATAAACAAATCGCTATTCAAAACGTTATGTCATATGGAGTAGAGTAAGTAGTTGAGTAACGTTGTCCTTGTCCAAGTGGCTAACATATACATGAATTATACTTGTTTCGTCGGGTCCGTAAATCGGAAAGGTCATACATAGCGATCTTAAATTGGAGTCTGCGATGTTATCAATATTATAGACTGAGGTTTTAAGTATTTTCTACATAAATAATTTTATCCAAAAATTCGTCAAATTTTTCAAAATTTTTAAGAAAAGATATGGCCGAAGTTTCACAAATCATTTTACGGCTAAAACGATCGGAACTATACCGAATTGTCCATGACAAAGGTCAATTTTAGTCGTACAATTTGTTTTGTAAAATGCAAGCCTAGGACACAAATTTGATCATTCTGACTTATTCATATGGTTCGTGTTGCTAAGACTGTTTAAAATTTTCTATGAAGAGTTGTTTTACCTTATTGTCTTTCCTTCTTTTCTGTTTGTCGTAGTGTTGTCATTTTCCTTCGAAATTTGTGTTGTAAATGCCTTTATTGTGTCGTCTCTAACTTTGTTTATAGCACTTATATCCCAATTTTGCCATTTTACTTACTATGTCTTTGTTTTTCTCACATATTGTTGTCAATATAATAAAACTATGTGTCTGTCATACAATTGAGGTGTTAAGCTGGCTATAACAACCGGTTTAATCCACCATTTTGTACATAAGGAAATGCCTGTTCAAAGTCAGGATTATTTCATTTGTTTGCAGGGTAATTTGATTTTGCCATATGATTAAAGACTTTCCGTTTTGAAATTTTCTTGGATGTTTGTATTTTTGGTATTTTACCTTTTCTATTAGGGGTTAGTGTCTTTTAAGATCAGCTTTATCGCTACTGTGCTTTGCCTTTTTTTTTCTTGTTTGCTTTTATGCGACTTTCATACAAGTGAGAGGTTTATCTAGCTATAAAACCAGGTATAATCCACCATTTTCTACATAAGAAAATAACTGTAACAAAGTCAGGAAAATGACAGTTGTTGTTCTTTCGTATGATTTGTTTGAGCTTTTGATTTTGCCATTTGATAAGAGACTTTCCATTTTGAATTTTCCTCGAAGTTTAGTATTTTGTGATTTTACTTTTGATAAGCCTGGTATCTTTGATGGGTTTTACTATGTTATTAGTACCATTTCATATATGTTTCATTTCAACAAAACTGTTGTTAACACTTTGTTAATAAAAGACATTTACATATAATTAAACTGTTTGCCATTTTCCTTAATATCTACACGAGTCTATAACAAAGTGCTAGAATAAAGTCAATCAACACAATCAATACAGAATTATTCATAGATTGACTGTTTGTATTAAAAAAAATACGTGTGACTTAGTTTGAATATCACAGTCATGACCAGGACAGTTTTAACAGCAACGCACTTAAATAGGATATGAAAGAGGGCAAACACTATCAAAGGTACATTCAAACTCATAATTCAAAAAAAACTGACAACAGCAAAGCAAAAAGAAAAACAGACAACCAATAATATAAAACACAACAAACTAAAGACTAGGGGTGATCTGAGGTGCTCCGGAAGAGTAAACAGATTATGCCCCATATTTGGCGCCGGTCAAATTAGTTGACTTGCAAATACAGAGACAAATTAAGACTGTCGCCGAAAAGAAGGTATTCTAAATTAACATGCAGAAATCTTATACGTTCATGTGTTTCACATCCAATCTTTCCATACTAACCACAAACGTCAGCAATTATCCGAAAACTAAACAAAAATTTCAAAATATTTTTATTAAGAAGGGATATCGTTATGATATATTTGTCAGGTCATTAAAGATGTCATATTTGGGCGTTAATCTTTGCATTGGAAATAAAATAAATTGTTCTAGATAGTTGTTGGCATGATACGGGTAATGTTCTCCAGATACGCATTATGAGGGTATGATACTAAACCTCTAACGGAAGGGATTGTGCTTGATTTTCAAACGATGAAGACATAATATTTTGATCAGTTTAATTGCGGTCTTGAGCTGGCTTGTCAGTAGCTTCTAGTAGTCCTTTGTTTATGTATGTATCATTGTCATTTTGCTGGCTAAGTTTCTTTTGTAACCTATTCTGACAGACATCGGTCTTTGACTTCTTTTAAACTTAATTTTACTGTGCGTATTGATGCGTACTTATTTATTCTCCATTGACATGAGATATAGGAAAAGTTCAGGTCTTCCAAAACATGTTTAACCCTGCTGCATTCTTGCGTCTGTCACAAGTCTGTTGCCTTTGACCTCTGTTAGACTTGTATGATTTTTAAATTTTGTATTCATTTATACGTTTAGGAGTTAAGTATGACGTCCTTTTCCACTGAGCTAGTACACATTTGATACATTTCCATTTCCGTTCTCAACTTTAAAGTGAAAGCTTAATTCCTGCAAATGTACTTAAAAGACAAAGGTGTACAGGACACCTGTTCAACTTACCCAATGCTACTAAAAGTGTCTGTGAATTTACACATCATGCAAATCCAAAGCAGATGCCACTACACAGTATTTAATTACACAACATGAAGAACTTGGTTTTGCATCGAACAATGTTGTAATAATTCTAAAGACAATAAAATATATAAACACGGAGGAGAAATATTCAAAAGAGACATTCAAGTTAAAAATCGAACATAAACTGATATGCCATGTCAAAACAAACAAACAAGTATAAAAGATAAACAACAATATACTGAGATACAACATAGGCAACTAAAGTTTGAGCAACACGAATCCCACCAAATGTCAATGACAAACTAACAACGCCATCGTGAAAATCGAAAATCACCAATTGACCAACATAGTAAACAAGAGAGAATATAAATCTAAAACTGAGCAACACAAACCTAGCCTCAAACGGAAGCAATAGGTAAAATTTCAGATAAGACGATTTTTACTGGTATCTCACACATGTGGCTTATTGGTTTCGACACAAACACGTCATATCTGTAGACTAACTCGTTATGGTGATGGTAAAAGTTATTGCAGATGGATTCAAGGTTACAGTTGATATAGCTTATTTCGCTTGCAACACTAGTTCTTGTGCTTCTAAATATATATTAAGCCATGATCATATCATAAGATTGGAGTAGTTTGAAAACCATGACAATGAAATTCCATACGGCACATAAGATAAACATAAACGTTTCATTTTGGACATATGTTCCGTTTATTCTCTTTATTTCTTTGAAAAAGATTGGTCGCAAGGTCTAATTGAAATTATACATTCAACTACATTCAAGGCCGTACGCTCCACAGAGAGTCATATAGTAAATAATCATGTCACTATCACAGCCCAGATTTAGGCCTCATATGAACATTTAAAGGTCCCAACTATGTATTAGTTACATAAACTACACAAAACCCGTAAAATATCGTTTCATCTCGGACTCTAGCAAGTGTTCTACTCCTAATCTTAAGGTGCTTTTAACGAGTTCCATTACAATTATCACAGAACGTATCATTGATATTTGTTATTAAAATAAAAATATGAAAACAATAGAATTAAACATTTTTGGAGTTTAAAATATTCTTTGGGTCTTTTAGATAAATTACGTGCGTTTGATGGTCCTTTTGATTCGGTTGACAGATTTGACTTTTCCACTCTTTAAACTACACTTCCACACAATATTATCAAACAAAAGTTTTTCTATCTAAACATGCTGAATAAATGGTCGTTTGATAAATCTGGTTGTAAATTTATTTGCTGCTACTCATACAAATAGATATAAAAGATGTGGTATGAGTGCCAATGAGACAACTCTCCATCCAAGTCACAATTTATAAAAGTAAACCATTATAGGTCAAAGTACGGCCTTCAACACGGAGCCTTGGCTCACACCGAACTGCAAGCTATAAAGGGTCCCAAAATTTACTAGCATTTTTCTTTAATGAGACAGGAAAATATGACAAATATTCTTATCAGAGGTATGATGAGATGATTAAAGCACAATTTTTCCTCGTTATCAGCATTCTTAGATATAAGAAGATGTGGTATGAAAGACTCACTATAAATTATCAATTGAAATGGCTTAACTCAATCAAAAGACATATTTACACAAGTGAACATACACTATACGAATAAATTTGATCTATGATACAACGTAAATTCAAAATCAATAAAATAAGGGATGAAAAATAAAGGTAGCAGTAGTATAAGTAAGCAATGAACGCGGTTGTTAAATTTGATATATGCTTTTTGTGCTTCTTTGTTAAATATTTGTTTGTTTTTTTTTCTGATTAAGATTGTGACACGGTGCTGTACCCTACTTTAACTATTTTACCTGTTATGTCTGTTTTCTTCAAGCATCGTTGTGAATATAATGGTTTTGATGCGACTGTCATACAAGTGAGAGGTTTAGCGCTATAAAACCAGGTTCAAACCACAATTTTCTACATAAGAAAATGCCTGTACCAAGTCAGGAATATGACAGTTGTTGTCCATTCGTTTAATGTGTTTTATCTTTTGATTTTGCCATTTGATTAGGGACTTTCCGTTTTGAATTTTCCTCGGAGTTCAATATTTTGTGATTTTACTTTAAACCGCTGTGAAATATTAAACAATTTACAAAAAACCAAGAATAACCTTGAACAAAGGCTTCCAACACAAAAATAATTTTGTTGTAAGGTATGCGTTGAATTCGAAAATGAAGTATTTTACAAAATTATTTCATAGTACGAAGAAGTGAAAGATTGTTCTTATGTTAAACTGTTATACCGCTGTCATAGGTTAGGGTGAGGGTTGAGCGCTGACAAGCATGTTTAACAACGTCACATTCCTTATGTGCCTGTCCAAAGTTAGGAGTCCTTAGTTCAGTGGTTGTCGTTGTTTCATGCCTGTCATATTTGTTTATTCGTAAATTATTTTGTTATAAAATAGTCCGTTAGTTCTCTCAGTTGAATTGTTTCATATTTTCATGTCTAGGCATTCTATAGCCGACCATGGGATTTTCTCATTTTAAGGTTATTTTGACCTAAAATGGTTTACCTTTACAAAATGTTACTTGGATGAAGAGTTGTCTCATCACTTCTGCCTATATATAATCTTTAAAAATAAGTTGAAAATTACACTATCGATTCAGATAAGGATAAAGGTTGGTACCTATTTTAACGTTTAAACCCGCTGCATTTGTTTGCACATGTCCTAAACCAAGAATCTGATGTTCAGTAGTTGTTGTTTGTTGATGTGATTCATAAGTGTTTGTCGTTTCTCGTTTTCATATAGATTAGACCGTTGGTTTTCCCGTTTGAATGGATTTACACTATTCATTTTGGGCCCTTTATAGCTTGCTGTTTACGGTGTGAACCAAGGCTCCGTGTTGAAACCGGACTTTGACCTATAATAGTTTACCTTTACAAAATGTAACTTGGATGAAGAGTTGTCTCATCACATCTGCCTATATATAATCAATAAAAATAAGTTGAAAGAGGCTTAGAACATGAAATGGATACAAATAGAAAAAATATCTAATAAAACACAGAGTGGACGTGGACTGGTACTTATACATCCCCACAACAAAACGACACTAAGTATAGATCTGAGAGTACTCACAGTTACTGGCAGCTAGTTCAAAGCCAATACTCACAAAAGCAAATCATGTATCTAAGACTTCAATATCAATCAGTATCACATCCAATAGGTTTAGTGTAAAGACGTCATTAACAGTCAGAGAAAAAATAACTTTGTGCAATTCCAAACTATAGGTATCAACAGATTGCAGTAACGGGAAAGTACATATGTGTAATATTTAGTATAGTTTTGATTTACTGATAACAAAACCAATATTTATACCAATAAAAACAATATTAAAAGATTTAATTACAGTGTTGAATTGGTAACCTTTTAGAATAGGTTTATTTAAAGGATTGATACGTTTACCCGGATCGTATCTCAATTCCCTGGCTAAGCTTACAACAACACAGTAAGATTTAGAATGTGTTATTCGGTTTGAAATAATTTTTCTACAGCTACAACCTTACTTGCATACCAAATTTTTGTATCTGTGAAAAAATTTAGTAAAAGTTTTATGTAATTTGTGCTAACGAAACTCATGACTTAATAATTTACTAGTATAGTGGAAGATATTAGCAAGCAAAATCGACTACTGGTGATTTCTGGTGTTCAATTATGAATACAGAACTTCTTGTGCTTTCGGAAGTACGCTTATTTCAATATTCAGATATCGTACTTTACAAACCGTCCATATCAAGCATGATACCGTATTTTTTGGTCTTGGTCGTGTAAATTATGCTCGATGGTTACGATCCATCTCCGAAATATGGCTTCTCTTCACTACATCAGCCAAAGGTGGCAATGGAATTTGCAAAGGATTATTTCACTGTATGTAAGACCAGCAAGTTGTTTTCTAATATCACAATTGATCAGGCACGAACACAGAATAATGCATTTGTGAGGGACGATGTTGGTGCCATAGGTTTAACCAAAGATCCCTTTGAGACGATGGATGTTAGCTGGACCATAAGTCAGTAGACTGGTAGATGAATTTGAAAGATTAATGGTTTTAGTCATTCTACAACAGACGAACAACATAATGAAGACTCTACGAAAACACTCATGGATTTCTTCGAAAAGCTTCAACATGTTCAAAGGCCTTCTAAAGTGGTCAAATTTGTAGGTCATTAATTCTTTTAAGAAAATTGTTGATTCAGAAGCAGGAAAGATAAGTATATAAACTCCAAGATATTGGGTCCAAACAATACGAAGATCTTTTGAAGCAAATGCAAAAGAAGGATAATCTGCTTTTCATAACCAAATAAAAAGAACAATTCCCAATTATAGCCGTAAATGAAACTGGAAACATCTTTGTCAAAACAAAGCTGGAGAACCTAATAAAGATGCTTATGTTAATCAAGGTGAAAATATTCTTTGCAATTTCAATACGGATACTTTCCAGCTATCCCTTGTAACAATGAAGAAGCAGATACACATGTTTGTCCATGTTAAACATGCTGCTTAAAATGGTTGTAAAAGTAATTTTAAGTACTGTAGTACTTACACAGATGAAGTATAATTAGGAATTGCAGCAAGATTAGGTGTGGACAAATTGTGGATAGGTTTTGAAGGAATAAAGACTTTCGGTGGCTTCCTGTACATGACATATCAAATGCGGTTGGTCCTCGTGTAGCTCCAGCTGTGTTGGTAACTTTAAATGCTACCGTTTTTGCCTTCCTTGTACGGGTTTGTGTATTGGCAACTGTCAGATAATTATAAAATAAGCAACCTGTATTTCCAGAGACATATACACAAAGAAAAAGTTAAGCACCCCCACGTTTTTTTCGAATTGACAAATATTGCGATAAGGGTCATGGGATCCTGGGACAATTGGTGCCATAATTAGTAATGCAGACTGTAAGGACATAACATTAGCTTTAAGAAATACCCAACAAATTGCAACAAAAATAAATAATAATTCAATGAATAGATTGTCACAAAACCACAAGTCCAGTTTAAACACTTAAGCGTGTCCATTTTAAGTATGGACCTTCTGATCATGAGTTCGTTATGCATGATACTAATGTCATTTCACTTAGAAAACGTCCATTGTAAGTCTGTTAACTTTATCCATAGTTCAGTATTCAATATCGGATGAAACCACCACGTGATTGGATGCATGGTTCACGTGCATGATACGTCGATATCTTAATAACCGGTCAAACCTGTTGTGAAACACATGAACGTATAAGATGTATGCATGTTAATTTAGAATACCTTCTTTTCGGCGACAGTCTTAATTTGTCTCTGTATTTTCCAGTCAACTAATTTGACCGGCGCTACATGTGGGCAGAATCTGTTTACTCTTCTGGAGCACCTCAGATCACCCCTAGTCTTTAGTTTTTATGTTGTGTTTTATATTATTGGTTGTCTGATATTCTTTTGTCGCCATGCCTTTGTCAGTTTATTTTCGAATTATGAGTTTGAATGTTAAAACTGTCCTGGTCATGACTGTGATATTCAAACTAAGTCACACGTATTTATTTTTTTTGTTAAAACATTCAACTTATGAATAGTTCTGTATTGATCATGTTGATTTACTTTACTCTATCAGTTTGCTATTGACTCGTGTAGACAATAAGGAAAATAGCAAACAGTTTAATGATGTAAATTTCTTTTAATTAACAAAGTTTTACAACAGTTTTTGTTGAAATGAAACATATATGAAATGGTACTTATAACATAGTAAAACTCATCAAAGATACTAGGCATATCAACGTATCAAAGCACAGAAGTGATAATTTTAAAAGCTGATCTTAAAAGACACTCTAACCCTTAATAGAAAAATGTTAAATACCAACAGGCATTTCCTTATGTACAAAAAATGGTGATTTAAACCTGGTGTGATAGCTAGCTTAAACCCTCAAGTGTGTGACAGTCACATAGTTTTATTATATTGAGAACAAACAAACATACAATAAACATAATATGTAAAATGAAAAAATAGAGTACAGCAGTCAAAATTGTTTATAATCTTAATCACTATAAACACAAGCAACAATAAAAAAATATGGCATGTTGAATCTATATACATAGCACATATGCAAAAAGAGAAAGATAAGCAAACGAAAATGACCAATGTGAAAGCACAATAACACTATGGTGAGATGGTTAAATACCGAGCCACGCCAAAAGAATATTACTACAAATAGACTAAACAGCAAGTCGAACTGTTATATCAAATTAAATTCGTTGTCTGTTCTTGCTTTGTTATATAACTCAAATCAATCTGAAATTAAAGTAACACTGAAATAAGCGTGGATTAATCGTGAATTGTTTGTGCAATCAAATAATTGAAACATTTTTCGAAGTCTACTTTGAATATGTGCATCAAGAGAGCATGCTTTGTTTAATTACTAGCTTGCTTTTGAGTAATATCACCATAAGTCTTTATTGAATTTGCAATTTTCCAATAATTGTGTAGAATTTATCTTTGTTTTAATAAAAGAAATTCCTGACATGTGTAGCGTTTTATCCTGTCCAGCACTACAGACAGAATTTCACATTTGATTGCATATAAGATCAAAACTATCACTGGAATGATAACCCATCAAATTTCACCCTTTTGTCCTGTGTGCAAGCTGTAGTAACCATGCTACCTCAGGCTTCCAAAATATAAATACAACAAATAGAACAAAATGGTGTCATGAAACAACCAATATTTTTATTTCCTACAATTATCAAATTCAAGGAAATGTAAAAGTAAAATAGAAAAATACCGAACTCCAAGGAAACGGAAAGTCCCTAAGCAAATGACAAAATCAAAAGCTCAATCTCATTTAACGAATGGGTAACAACTGTAAGGTACAGGCATCTTCTTATGTAGAAAGAATAAAGATTAAGAATATACTAATGGTTTTTCGCATATGTAGTTATATAAATTAAAACAATTGTCATCGTTCCATTCATAATCCAATTTTTTATGAATGGTCACACAATTTTCGTTTCCATCCTGATTATTTGGTTCGTGTACAGTACGTGTATGCCAATCAGTCACGGTAAATCTTTGTCCACTAGTTTGCCATACCCATACACCTTCTTTAAACACATCTGATCCGCCGAGCCAAAAAGCTGAAAAATGAATAGTTGTCAATAGTACAAGGATTATAATTAATAAACGACGTGTTATTCAAGAAAGCACTTTTCACACAAATATTATTATTATTAAAAGTTATATGCGAATTACACTGCACGCGTCAAATACGTCATAGACCAAATTTGTAGAAGCCAAAAGTATAAAACATTTAAGAGATTCAAAATTGTCAAAAGGATATATGCCAGGAGATTGATAACATCGGTGTTAGTGATTGTCCACATTTACCACGTTTCATTCAGATTGACTTACTTTGCAGAACATATCATTTTGATTTATTTGTAATTTGTATGTGCATCATATCACTAAATACTGTCAAATGGGCGTTGAACAAAACTAAGAATCAGTCAATTTAAACTTAAATCCACCACTAGTCAGAAACATAGTTTATTTATTTTTCTTTATTTAATATTTTTTAGTCAGGAATAAGTATGACATATGATCAGCAAAAAGCCAATACCGCAACCTGATCTCGATCCAGATAACGCTTTTGAATTCAATCAATCGGCAATCACTCAAAATTGTTTGAAAAATAGATGGAAACTAATGTAACTTGTTTATAAAAGTTGAAACTAAATACTTACCGTGAGTTTTAATATACCATGCAAGTGATATTATGGCATTCAGATTGAGTCTTCGAAAGAAGTAGTATTTGATGATAATTGATTTGTTTGAATAATTTTTCTAATGTTTTGAAATCTCAGTGACCATCTGAAACAAAATGGATTTGTATTTTGTTGGGCGGGGATGTTAGAATGTAGATTGCCATGGTCAGTGAGTTTTCATAAGATTTATCGTTCTTTGTATAGATTCTACAATATTGTGTTCCACATATTGTTTTGTAATTAGAATTTACAGAATTAGAATAGAAATGTTGATGTGAAACGTTTGTTTTATATGTGCCTCAGGCTACGTAGAAAGTGTGAGCTAACTTCCTTCGACCGGGCTATGTTTTGCACTGGCAGTTGCGGTTGAGGGTATCTAAGGAATTTGTATGGGTCTGTATGATTAATGCGACGTTTGTTACAAAGTTGGAAAGGATGTGTTATAAGTATATTCTAGTTGTTTGTGTTAGCTTTCCTTCCTCTCCATCCTCCTAGTAGTAGCTTTGTACGGTTGATACTTATGTAATTACATAACATGTTGACATTGATACATATGTTTGATCTTTATTATTTTTGTTGATACTTTCATTATATAAAATGTATGCGATCTTTGTAACGAACGAACAACCACATGTAGATATAGGAAGATGTGGTGTGAGTGCCAATGAGACAACTCTCCATCCAAATAACAATTTATAAAAGTAAACCATTATAGGTCAATGTACGGCCTTCAACACGGAGCCTTGGCTCACACCGAACAACAAGCTATAAAGGGCCCCAAAAGTACTAGTGTAAAACCATTCAAACGGTAAAACCAACGGTCTAGTCTATATAAAAACGAGAAACGAGAAACACGTATAAATTACATAAACAAACGACAACTACTGTACATCAGATTCCTGACTTAGGACAGGTGCAAACATTTGCAGCGGGATTAAACGTTGTATATAGGAAATAACATACATTTGGTTAGATCAACTTGATAAATGTATATATATATATATATATATCCATGTAGTTGCATTGTTTCAATTTATTTATCAAAGTTGCTCAACTCTGGGACTATTTTACTCACATCATTATACGACCGCAAAAATTGTGCGGTAGTATATTGGTATCACGTCGTCGTCGTCGTTCTAACAGTTCAGGAATTAGGGGCCAAAAAGGCCCATATACGCATTTTCTTGTTTCCAGACAATAACTTGTGGAACGTTGAATGGATTTCTCTGAAATTATACCACAAGTTTCCATACCATACAGGGATGGTAAGAATTGGCTTTGGGGGTTATGGCTCAAATCGTTTAGGAATTAGGGGCAAAAAGGGACAAACAAGGGTTTCCTGGTTAATGGACAATAACTTAAGACAATAAAAGCAGTGTAAGGGAGGTAATCCAAACACAACATTGTTTTGGATTACCTTCCTTATACTGCTTTTAGATTATGTATAAAGAAATGTTGTATTGTCTTGAGGTGATTAGCTGTCAATTTATTTTAGAAGTTACTATCAATTAATTTTAGTCATGATTGTGTATGTCGTTTTCTATTTCAAGACTTTTATGATGTAATAAAATGGGTAATTATGGATGCAAACTCTATTGGAAATTTGAATTGAGATTATAACCATATCTTGAAGGAAAGATTTTTATTTTTGAAAAGGGGAGTGGAAAGAAAAATTGGGGTATAAAAGAAATTGTGGGGACAATTTTATCTCATTTCAGATTTCAGAAATTAATAAGAAAATTTCTTCAAATATTTTTTTTGCCCAAAAATGGGGGAGGTTTTGTTTTGAGGGGATCAATACGCAACAGCATAGATTATTGCCCTTTTAAATTCCAGATAAAACACAAAACACAATAGATAAACCAAAAGGAAGGGTAATAAAGTAGGGATACATTTGCAAAACGTAATTGACATACTAGAGTATGCCAGTAAACAGGCTTGGCTATCAGGAGCAAAATGAATCTATAAAAGAGACTTTACTAAGTATGAGCCTTTAACCGAACATTAAAATAAATGAGGTTTAATACATTTATTTAATAGCTCATTTGATTCATTAAAATATGAATAAAAATTCATAGCTTCATTCTTAAATTTGTTTGTCATTTGTAATCTTCATTTGCATACACGTTCAGTATAAACATATTATACACACTTAAATAAATATGATTTTGATCGACAATATATATGTTGAGTTTGGGGATTTTACATTTCAACAGACAGACGGTATTCCAATGGGTACTAATTGTGCACCCCTACTGGCCGATTTGTTTTTGTACTCGTATGAAGCAGAATTCATTCAGAACCTTCTAAAAGACAAAAAGAAAAAGCACCTTGCGAAATTCTTTAATTTTACTTTCCGATATATTGATGATGTCCTATCATTGAATAACCCATATTTCAGCCAATACTTACATCTCATATATCCCAGTGAACTTGAAATTAAGGATACTACTGATACTAGAAGGACTGCTTCATACCTTGATCTTTTCCTCAATATTGTCAAGGATGGACGACTTCACACGAAAATCTATGATAAACGGGACGATTTCAACTTCCCAATTATCAATTTCCCATTTCTCAGCAGTAACATACCCTCTGCCCTTCGTATGGTGTTTACATATCTCAATTAATACGATATTCTCGTGCATGTTCACACTACATATACAGGAGTGTGCTCTAACACATAAACTGCTCCAACAAAGTTATGAGGAGGACAGATTAAAATGACACTCCGTAAATTTTACGAACACCATCACGAATTGGTTGATCCATACGATGTGTCTTTGTCCAAACTAACTAAGGACATTTTACCACGTGTTAAATTGTGGTTTGTCATTATGTCGTCTAATCTTTTAATTTCGAACGTGACTTATTCCCGATTGTGACTGTTTTGCTGAGTGTGAATTCGCATTGCTATAAGACGTGTCACGGTACTTTTCTATCCCAAATTCATGTATTTAGTTTTGATGTTATATTTGTTATTCTCATCGGATTTTGTCAAATGTCTTAACGTTTGTAGTTGTAAATCTTATTTTTTTCTGTTGTATTCGTGTGTTATGGTAAAGATAATTAATCATCCAGTTCATTTATTAGATTTTAGTTTGGATCAACGAAATTTATAAGATATATTTGGTTTACAGTTTGATTCAGAAGAAACACCGACATAGCTAGATAATACAATTAATTATCTAATTATTACCACAATTTATTATTAATTAGTATTGTAATTTTCAATTATTCAAAATAATCCTAATTCTATCTTATTTTGGGAAATCTTTTAGAAATTCAAATGTGACGTCACTTTAGAAATTCAAATATGACGTCACTTTAGAAATTCATATGTGACGTCACTGCGTTGTTGGCTTTGGCTAACTCGGCTGTGTATTTTCATGTGCTAGTTTAGGTTATTTTATGTAATGTATCCGTTTTTATTCTTTAGTTAGTCACCACTTCAGTTTTATCATGTATATCTATTATATAGTCATTTTATAAAATTTACTGTTTGCAAAAGTATGAATTATTCTAAATCATAAGGATGTTCTTAACCAAGGCAAAAACCCTAGTCGTATTGGTCGCAACGTTTTGGAACTTTTGGTCCTCTGTGCTCTTCAACTTTGTACGTTTTCGAACTTTTTCATCTGAGCGTCACTAGTTAGTCTTATGTGGACGAAACGCACGTCTGGCGTATTAAATTTTAAATCTGGTACCTTTTGCTAGCTACTATTCGTGTGTTTCTCTGTCCTATATGTTTTCCCATTATTTGTATTGTAGTCCTGTCATGTAAAGTTGTCATTTTAATGTTATATTAAACATTGCCATAAAAGCGGGAGGTTTGGCATGCCACAAAACCAGGTTCAACCCACCATTTTTTTCTTAAAATGTCCTGTACCAAGTCAGGAAAATGGCCATTGTTATATTATAGTTCGTTTCTATGTGTGTTACATTTTAATGTTGTGTTTCTGTTGTGTCGTAGTTCTCCTCTTATATTTGATGCGGTTCCTCTGTTTTAGTTTGTAACCCGGATTTGTATTTTCTCAATCGATTTATGAATTTCAAAAACGGTATACTACTGTTGCCTTTATTTATATCATTTTGTAATTTTATAAATGTTGATGTGTTGAGATCTTTCCTTATGATTGCTGGCTCCTTATGGGTGTAATTTTGTAATAAATAAATATTTAAAACTGCAATTTTCCAATGGTAGGTACATACTTTTCCCATATATTTTGCGTTTGTCCTCAGAAACGTCATCTCACTTCTTGTTGTTACTTCTGCAAGCATACTGCTACGCCGTTGACAAAAGACTGGAGAATAAAATTGGTATAAAGGTAAACAACTCAACATAATGTTTAATAACTGTTTAATTCATAGCATTCAGTAGCAAAAATAAACCTAGTTTTACAGGACGAAAATGTTGATAACATTTGTCTCGTTTTACGACCTTTCTTTTCATCGAATCAACATTTTAAAGATTTGTATTGTCCTTCCCTTTTTATAAAAACATGGACCTACCATTAAGAAGTGTTAAATATAGCTAAGCAAATGTCAGGGTGTTCAGAAACACATGAAGACTGCAGTTTAATGTGTTTGTACACCAAACTTCGGCTGAAAGGATTATAAGCAAAGATATTAGTCTGCTTATATTCGAATGAGTTATTTTTTGGTATATGCAATATAATAAAACATCAATATTTTATAAAATTCTGTGAAAAGAATATAGATAAACAAGATAATTAATTTCTTTATATTGGAATTTAATTAATAAGAAACATGTTCTGTTGTCATTTCGTTTAATATTAAAACAGAACTAGTTGAAAAATTGTGTTCAAACCATCCTACTTGACGACATCAGCCTGTTGAGAATGGTTTTATTATATACAAGGTATGTTGAATCTTTAAAAAACTCATTGATTTTTTTCAAAATTTATGAAAAGAGAGAGAGGATAAGTAGGTGGAAATGTCCAATTAACGGATATTGTATCATATAATTCTTCAAAGATAAATAACTTTTTTTCTGAAACCGTATGCATTTAAACCAGTTTTGACCAGTTAATTATATTTTGATAAACCATACGTTGATTTTGGACAATAACATTAAGCATTTTTTTTATATATAAATAGAAAAGCAAATTACATCTGTTTTATCGTGTTGATAACTAAATTAATCGACTCTCAATAGTGAAATATTAAAGTTTCAAAATGCTCGCGGAATTGAAAATCAGGAACGATTAATTAATATCAAACATCATTGAATATCGAAAACCAAATGAACATTACAGTGATAGCAAAATTCGTGTAAGGTCAACTTTGCCAGAGGAATTTTACCTAAGTAAGAAATCTCACTTTTGAAATTATGTATTTCACCCATTTCGAGGAGATAAATATTAAAATGTATGATTTATTAGTATCTAAATAATTTTTGGAACGTCCATAGACTACTGTATTTTATTGATATTTTATAATTTTATTATTTATTTATGAAGATTTAATCATTAAGTATTAAAGCCAATGAAAAATTAGATTATCATCTGTTTAGCCAGAGTGAACTTTTCTTTAAAAGCATGAGCATCTCAATTTTACATGCACAATATTTTCATTTTCATAATCGGTATTCACGCCTGTAATTGATCTAAGATTATATGTTTTCGTGATTTAACACAAAATAACACACTCTCTCACCCTTGACCAAAACTTTTGCTGTTTGTTTTGCTGAATGGCTGAAATCATCTGTATTGACGTCTAGTAGCAAAGCTGCCGTTTGAGAGAATAAATTATGGTTGCCCTTCAATGTTTTCATCTTTGTAATAAATGAGACAGTGTCAATGAATAAGAATCTGTTGCCAGGAATATATATATTTTAGTTTCACAATAAATCCGTGACAAACAAATTGTCAAACTTCAATTTTACTACTTGTTGTTCTTTAGTATGATTAATGAAAAGTTTAACCATTATCATAGACAAATTGTACGACAATTTGGAATCGTTGGAAATATTAATATGGGTTATCAATCTCTATTATGCATGTTATGTATATCCAATCACTTGACTACTTCTCTGGTTTTCTTTCAAGTATTTGATAATATGGATTCATAACTTTGTTTACTGTTGCTTCTAACTAAGGTTTAGTGCTTTGAATTATTGTTTGCAAACGTAAAATTGTAAATACTTAAAGTAATGAATCTTTGTAACCTTGGCATTATTCCAATTTGCGCTCGCAATACTGCTAAAAAATAACAACTATTTTCATTCATCTTCCAACCAGAGGGACATGAAGGTCGACCTGTAAAATATGATTAATTAAAATTAAGAAAGAAAAAACGAGATTATCAACGAAATGAGAGAGGAAAAGTCTTTTCCAACAATGAGAACACACTATGTTTACAAAAGCTAACCGAGAACGGTTAAATCTTCATTTATGTAACAGTATTTAGCAAAAATATATCACAGATATCACAAACCTATTTTGTTTTGTACTTAATGATTTCGTAACACTCTATGTTATTAAATTTCTGTGTGGTCATTTGTGGAATTTTGTTAGGTTCACCGAGTTTTCTATTAGTTATGGTCATCGATTTGTTTTATTATTGCCACCAGATTATTTCAAATATTTTATTCGTTTGATTCAAGAATTAAAAATACTACCATCTTACTTTGTATGTGTAGTTCAGCATTTAACTACCGCCTGAAATAACACACATGAATAAAATGGTCTATTTCTTTTAACCAGTTTCAATAAAACCCAATATTGATTTTATGAAATTGTTTGAAGTGACATTTCTTCAATTTTTTTTAATGATTTTGAAATCGTAAATAGAATAAAACCTTTGTTGATCAACATATGACCTAAATATTCATACGTAACAAACTTCGGTTTCCAAAGTTTCCAGTTGGACAGGAACAAACAATACTGTTTTAGTTGGTATGCAAAAGATAAATACTCTTTCAAAATTAAAATTTATTTACTGGTTTTGCGTCATAAAACTATGAGTGAAAGCATGCTCTGTACTCTTTCGGGACAGAAAAGGCTAGAGGACAATCATAAAAAAGGTTTTTTACCATCATGGGCAATTTTAAACGCCCTTACAGTAAAGCTACAAATTTATTTCTTTTAATTTTTTTTTTTTGTATATTTTGGTCCTTCGTGAATTAAATAGACCCCACTGTCAATTAATATATTGAAACATACTTTGACATCGGTTTCCAGAGAATCCAGTTTGACAGGAACAAACAAAACTACTTGTAGTTGGTGTACACCTTCCCCATTCAAACAAGGTGAACTATGACATGGTGTGACTACAAAAATAAAATAACAGAATATAGTTGCAATCATTATATCTAAATCCTGAAATATTTATCATGCATATAATTTTCATCAAAACAACGCGTTCGTTCTCCTCTTAAAAGTACAATCACAAAATACTGAACTCCGAGAATAATTCAATCGGATAGTCCCTAATCACATGGCAAAATCAAATGACAAAACACATCAAAGAAATGGACAACACCTGTCATATTCCTGGCGTGGTACAGGCATTTTCAAATGTAGAAAATGGTGGATTGAACATGTTTTATAGCGCTAAACCTCTCACTTGTACGACAGTCTCATCAAATTCCGCTTAAATGGCCAATAAACTCTAAATTCTTATAGACAAAATAAAAAATTAAAAACAATATTTGTCAATCTGATTGAACTGATACAATTGTGTCGTCATGAGTTCGGAATTTCGATATTTCAGTAAGTAATTATTTATCTAATGATTGTATCACTATCTTTGATCTTAAAAAGCAACAAGTACTCTTTTAATGATGTTGTGCATAAACAGCACAAAATGCGTCCACTCGTAAATGCATTTGCATTTTTAAACTTTAAACAGTGTGAGGTCCTCATGTGTAGTTTTAAAATGCCCGCATAGTAAAGCTAAATATAATTTTTTTTAAATTATTTTTTGTTGTATATTTTCTTTCATCGTGAGTTAAAGAAACCCCACTGTCAATCAATGTATTAATCAAATATTCAAACGAAACATACTTTGACATCGTTTTCCAGAGTATCCAGTTAGACAGGAACAATCAAAACTACTTCTAGTTGGTGTGCACCTTCCCCATTCGAACAAGGTGAACTATGGCATGGTGTGACTAAAATATTAGAAAAACAGAATCAGAGTGCAATCATTATATCAAAATCCTGAGATATATTGGGATTATTGTTGTTGCTACGTTTGGGTTTTTTACAATTATATGTGGAAAGTTAGTTCGAATATTTACTATTTGTTATGGTCATCTCTGTCTTTCGTCGTTTTAGTTGAATATGCAATGCAATTTGTTTAATTTTTTTCCCAATCGAGTGAAGCCCACATTGTAGTTTTAAAACACTCTCGTAGTAAAAGATCAAATTCTAAGTTCTGAATGAATAAAAAGAGGCCAAAAATAAGAAAATATTGAATAGTTTAACTAGAATAATCCGAGATTTTATTCTGGCTAATATTTTCGAAGCTTACAAATAATTTTTTTGTTGGATAACACCATAAGGAACAATGAAATATATTAATTGGTGTTCTTTTTAGGGGTCTCGAACAAAATAATCACCCATAGTCTTATAAAATCGTCAACGGCTAACTGGAAGATTTGTTACACATACCCTTTTAAGATGTTTTATGCATTTTATCGTGTTTTTAAGTTTTGTGGCCAGGTAAAGTTAAGGAAGATAATATTGAGAAAAGGAGATTACTGACTTTGTGTAGCATTTTCATGAACCTTTAATTGATTTAAGATTTTTCCTTAAAAGGACTATCTTTATCCTTAGATAAGGATTATTTCGTCTATCTCAATGAAATACAATGGAAATATAACCTATTACAAGAATTTGCCTTCCACGTTTCACAGATCATTTATATCTTTCAATTAAAAACTTTAAAGCATGTATCCTAAATTCGTTTAATGTCGTTTCCAAAAAAGTAATAGTATTCAAACTTGTTGTACATTTCCAGATTTAAAATATATCTACTGATTATTATATAGTATCGATGGATTAAAAAGGAAAAGTCTTTTCCAACAATTAGAACACACTAAACAAAGAAATATGATAATAAGATATGTATAAAACTAAACTAGCCAAAATGGCTATTTAACGTAAACGTATTGAGCATGCAAATGAGACGTGTGTCACATTTTGTTGTTACATTCTCTGTTATAAGTTTTGATGGAATATAGGTGGTTGTTTTAAATTTTAATGAGTTTGAGATTTTTCTGTTTTTGTCGCCTGTCGTTTGGTATTACCGTTTGAATATCCGACTCTCTTTTACGTTTGATTATAAGTTTCAGGAATATCACAGTTGTTGTCCATTCATTTGATGTGTTTGAGATTTAGATTTTGCCATTTGATTAGGGACTTTCCGTTTTGAATTTACCTCGAAGTTCAGTATTTTTGTGATTTTAATTGTTTTATACTTAGTTTCAATGGAAACAACATTTATTAGGTCTAGTAGTCGTAAATCGGACTAAGACTTCTTTTAAACTGAGGTATACAGCTTTTATTGTTGTTTGTCTGTTTTTGTACATTGGCTAGAGATATAGGGCAGGATTGAGATCTCACACAAAATGGTTGAACCCTGCCGCTTAGTCTTGTATGATTTTTAATTGTATATAGATATAGGAAGATGTGGTATGAGTGCCAATGAGACAACTCTCCATCCAAATAACAATTTATAAAAGTGAATCATTATAGGTCAAGGTACAGCCTTCAACACGGAGCCTTGGCTCACACCGAACAGCTAGCTATAAAGGGCCCCAAAATTACTAGTGTAAAACCATTCAAACGTGAAAACCAACGGTCTAACCTATATAAAACGAGAAACACGCATGAACTACATAAACAGACGACAACTACTGTACATCAGATTCCTGACTTAGGATAGATGCAAACATTTCATTTATATGTTTTGGAGTTTAGTACGGCTTTCATAATCACTGAACTAGTACACATTTTTGTTTAGGGGCCGGCGGAAGAACACCTTCTCAAGCGGGATTTTATCACTGTATTGAAGACCAGTTGATGGCATTCGGTTGTTTTTGGCCGGATTGTTGCTTCATTGACACTCATTTGCATTCTCAATCGAATGTTATATTTCATTTGTTTTAAACAAAATAGTATTTTGTATGCAATCAAGAATTTTAATCATACAAACTTTGACATTGTTTTCCACTGTATCCAGTTGTACAGGAACAAACAAAACTACTACCAGTCGGCTTGCATGTTCCCCCATTTGAACAAGGCGAGCTGTGACATGGTGTTCCTAGAAAAATAAAATAATATCATTGGGGTGCGATCATTAGACAAAAATCCTAGAATAAATCGGGATTAGATGCGTTGGTTTCTGGACTGCTTTCCATAATTCAAATAGAAATATTTGTTTTAGAAACCTTATTACAAGCTGTTCGCAAAAGTATCAACAACAACGTCTATGGTATCATTAAGTAAGATATGTACTTTGAATTTTGATAGATATTTAAATCATGAATATACGAGAATATAATTTCATCATAATAATGCATTCTTCTCTAGCAATTAAATATAATAGACAAAATTAAATCTCTATTTGTCAATGTGATTGCAATGATAAAGTTGATTAAATATTATAACATAACAAACCTTGACATTGGTTTCCAAAGTATCCAGAAAGACAGGAACAAATATAACTACTTCTGACTGGAGTACATTTTCCTCTATTCAAACATGGTGAACTGGAGCATGGTGTGACTAAAAATAAATTGCAAATATTTGAGTACAATTATTGTATCAATATTTTAGGATAAATGAAGATAACAATTGTCGCTCCCTTGACTTTAATATTCAATTGGTTCACGACATAATCAAAGAAAAATCAGTGCCGACATTTCAGTAACAAAACAAATGTCGCGTGAGTGTAAGAAGTATTGTTTAGTATCCTTAATTATATATCGTCTACTTGACAAGTGGACACCAACGTGATGTCTGTCAATTGCTTTGAGAAATATTCGTTCTGGAATGCTTTATTTTGTTTTATGTTGTACTAATACACCATTGTCGCTGGTTTGGGAAAGGGTTGGCGATTCCAAACAAGCTTAACTCCGCCATTTTCTAATGTTCATGTCCCAAGTCAGGAGCCTGTAATATCCCTATTTATGACATTTTACCTATCTTTTAAAGCTGCCTATGCGGTATTGTTTTTTTCCATTGTTGAAGGCCGTACGGTGACCATTAATAAATAATTTCTATGTTATTTTGGCAGTTGTTATCAAATAGTCCGTTACTATGTTTGTTGGGATTTGTTTATGTTTGCACTTCAGTGTTTCTGTTGTTCCGTTGTTTTCCTCTTAAAGTTGATGTGATTGGTTTTAGTTTGTAACCCGATTGGTTTCTCTCAATCGATTTTTAAACATCTCCATTTGAATATTTTAGTGACCAAAGTTTTCCGGGTCTAGTTTTTCATTGTGTCTATTGTATTGAACAAAACATACCACTCTTTACCGCTTGTACCTTTATGTTCCTTTATTTGTCGAAATAGAGTTTTTTGGACAATTTCTAGTTTACTTATTTCCACGTGAGCTTACATTCCGTGTCTTCTCAAAAATCAAATAATACATGCAGGTAAGCTCTGTTTGGCTCTATATATTAGATAAAACAAATGGACATGGTCCAAAAGATAACACAAATTTTGCCAAACTTCCAGTTTATCAATAGCTGATTTGTTATCTATTGGGCCCAATGACAATAATTTTGTTTTCTTAAACTATTGGGTATTGTCAAACCAAACATTGTAAATGTTAGACATATTTAAAAAATAATGATCCAGTAGAAACTTTAAGAGTGCCAAAATTCAAATATATCGTTGTTTGTGATCCCGACCTTTGCCCTGTTGATTCCAATTTCCCATACTGTGTTTCTCTTTATGTTTGATAATCCTGATGCTATGAAATATTTATTCAGAAAGCAAAATTAATCATATTTTGAAGTCAGATGTTTATTTTACTTATTTACCAAAACGTCCCTTTCTACATTAACAAATAATTCTTCTCTCATAGAGTCAGGTAACTGTAATAGTCGATATAACCAAAGACATTGTAACCCTTTCTTTTCATATTTTATCCAAGCAATTCCTTAATTCATATTGTTAATTATAGACTCTTTTAAAACCTGTGCATGTTAAGGATACGGATTCTTTTTTTAAGATCTAGAAGTTCTTGTCAATATCAAGCAAAACGATAATTGTGGCGATGGATATAATACTACATCCCACTTTACCCGTAGCTAACTCGATAATTCCGTTAAGCCACAAGGAGAATACACAGATAAAGGTGACCTTGTGTTTTTTATTTCCACTGATACATATATTTACCTTAACTTTTAGATCAAATTATCTCCCGAGAAATACATAGTAATTGATTTGATTTGATCAGATGAATCTAGCTGCATTTACCTTGGCGTTCAAACCCAATATAACCAGCAAGGCAATCGCATTTATAAATTTACTTTTGTAAACCACATGTCCATCTACCTGTATTTACCTTGACATTCAGGTCCATTAAAACCAACAGGACAATCGCAAGTATATGTTTCATTTTGTACTATACATTCTCCATTTTTAAACAGGAGGAACCGGTGCATGGTGTCACTGTAATAATATAAAATAACTTAGCTACCTTATCGTTTAATATTATATCAGATCATATTGCATAGGGTATGACATAATATAAACACGAATTTGAAGATTGTGAATTGCGAAATAAGATTGATATCTTTCGAACAAATGTTCCAAAGCATGTTTTTTAGATTTGTTGATCTATAAATAAGAATTTATTGCGTTGCCGAAAAGATAAAAAAAAATGATTCAGAATTAAAATGTCAATTGGTCTTGAACAATTGAGAGGGCTTTCCTTTTCGTAATGTAAAATACATGTTTCAATAGGCGTAGAATGCATTGAAAACACACATACAACTTTAAAATTTGACAAAAACAACAAAATCGCTTTTTGGACATGACCTTGACTTTAGACCTTGTGACCTTTGTGAAGGTCATTGGTCCACATTTCAATTTAAAAGACCCCATGGGTCTAGGACCTTTGGTTCATGAGTTAAAGCTAATCTTGTCTTTCTAAAACAGTTAACAGGGTAATGCCTCATACGGATAGGTGAAATCTCTTCGGTCAAAATGTAAAAAAGTTGCGCCTTAAATGACCTTAAAATTTTCACTATTTACTATTTCTGTACATATAATCGTTTTGAGATATCTAATAAAAAGTTGTAAGGTCAAAAGTCAAGGTCAACCTTAAAACCTTTAAAACACACTAAACATCCTTTAAATAAGGTCAAAACACATAATTCGCTATCTGGGACATGTCCTTGACCTTTAACATTTTGACCTTTGTCAATGTCATTAGTTCCAAATGTCATTGCTGAAAACCCATGGGTCTAGGACCTTTGGTTATATAGTAAAAGTGATTTTGACTTTTCAGTAACTTAAAAAGGGTTATGCCCTTACAGAAAAGTCAAATCTCTTCGGTCAATGTACAAAGTTGCGCATTAATGACTCAAACATTTTCCACTATTCAAAACTTCTGTAAGTATCAAGGTTTCTGAGATTATCCCATAACAAGGTGTTAGGTCAAAGATCAACATACCAATTTTTCAAAGTCACAAGAAATGATGATGATTGGTGAAGATCCTAGGTGTGTACGACTTACGGTTTCTGAGTTTTGGTGGCCAACCGACATCGGTTGATTTTCATAGGGCATAACCCTACCAATGAGTCGTTGAATCCTTTCGATCCAAATGTAACAAAGAACCAGGGTCTGGTCCTGAACAAATTTCACCCTTCGCTTTTTCTACCTCTTACGGTTACGGTGTTTGAATGATAACAAGGTTTTCGGTTTCGGAGGATTACTCCACCCGACAAAATTTTTAGACTCACAGAGTGAGTTCCGTATAGTTATTTATGACACCGATACAAAGGGTAAACATGAAAGCGACACTTCTTACGGTTAAGGCTGCTAACTTCGTCAAAGTTTGGCGGAAAGAATAATGATAATAATAATTATTATTAAAACCAGTTGTTCAGAGAACACTTGAAGGTCTTTTCACCAGTAGGGATCTATTTTGATATGAAAATATTACAATTTGGTTTTAATGTCAATTCCAGCATCAAATGACAGCTAATTGTACAGTGATTCCAAAATATATGGTTTCTTCACAAAAATATAAATAAGAGATAAATTTTTACTTCAGGTTGAAAAATGTCATTTCCGGTATTGTTTACTTGACACTGATTCCAAAAATATATGGTTCTATATACTTTGCATAAATTAAGTGCAAAAATAGCTACTTCCGCTTTACAAAGGTCACTTCAGGTTAGCTTTTTCAAGTTCAAATGAATTGCAACCTAATGCAAAAGTCCCATGGCTTCATTATGTAAACATATGAGGTAAAAAAAAAGCAAAGGTCAAAATCTAGAACGTTAAATTTACCAATGACCTTGAGCTCAATTTTAAGGTCATCTACCAAGGACCTCAAATCAAAAGACCCTAGGTCTTAATTATATAAGACAAATGAGTTATATCACCATACGTGTAATTTTAAATAAAATAAGGAGAAAACTCCAATTAAATGTCTCCGTACCCTTTCAACTCAAATTTACATGTTGAAAAGGAAAGACCTGAATTAAACATGTTAAAATTTATTTACTGGTTTTCGTAATGACCTCTTCACATGCATGTTGTATGATAATAGTTTAGATTAACACTATTAGTACTCACCTTCCTGTTTAGTTCGTAATCATTCAACAAGTAGATAACTGTAACTCCCTTTTATGATATTCCTTATGGGATATTATATTTGTCTGACTTCTCATTTACCGCAGAAAAATGGAAATCAGTTATCAGTTTAAATATTTTGTTTGCGGGTTTTACACTTTTCAAATGCATAAGTAGAGGACGGGTTATTACCGTTAAAGTCATGTGAAACCTCAAATTAAAAAAATGATGCAAATGTTTTTATAACTTAATGGATAGTTTCATTATAAAACTTATGTACATATACTTTGTTCTGAAGAAAATTCTTTAATTTGTCCACATTTAGAAGAAATTAACTTTATTTTTATTGTTTGCTTACAGGAAGGAATTCGCCGACATATTTTCCGTATGGAAAGTGACCTTAGCGTGACCCTCTCGTAAAAATCCGGTGATCGCAATACGCATGGATCAGTCATTCAAATAAACAATTATCTGATTGTACATGTTAAACACGTGCTCAATATCCATGCTTCTTTGTTGATTGTTTACTATAAGGTGACAATCGGTAAACTACGGCTTCAAAAACGACAATTAAATAGCTGCCATTGTTTCACCTCATAACAGACAGAGAGAAAAAATTGACGATTATACGATATATTTGCGTAAAAATGATAAAATCGTGCACAGGAGACTAAGTTTATGATAAATACATGCATTGGTTCAAGAATTGGATAAACATTAATTTTCACCAGTCACTCGTTTCATATGACTTTAAGTGTATAAGAGAACAATGATATGGCTTCTGAAATTATTACAATCAACATCTTAAAAAAAAACATTTTTGTAGAAATGTTTTCAGCAAATCTTTCATTTCAAACCATATTTGTTTGATAAAATGGAAACCCAAAATAAATGGATGTTTTATTTGTTGAGTTTGGAGGATTCATATTTCCACAGACAATCGGTATTCCAATGGATACTAATTGTGAACTAATTGTTTTGAACTCCTACTGGCCGATTTGTTTTTTTACTTTCCGATATGAAGCAGATCATTCAAAACATATTTCAGCCAATACTTACATCTCATATATCCCAGTGAACTTGAAATTAAGGATACTACTGATACTAGAAGGACTGCTTCATACCTTGATCTTTTCCTCAATATTGACACAGATGGACGACTTCACACGAACATCTATGATAAACAGGACGATTTCAACTTCCCAATTATCAGTTTCCCATTTCTAAGTAGTAACATACCCTCTGCCCTTCGTATGGTGTTTACATTTCTCAATTGATACATTATTCTCGTGCATGTTCACACTATACGGACAGGAGTGTGCTCTAACGCAGAAACTGCTCCAACAAAGTTATGAGGAAGACAGATTAAAATGACACTCCGTAAATTTTACGGACACCATCACGAATTGGTTGATCCATACGATGTGTCTTTGTCCAAACTAACTAAGGACATTTTTACCACGTGTTAGATTGTGGTTTTCATTACGTCGTCTGATCTTTTAATTACCGAACGTGACTTATTCCAGATTGTGACTTCGCATTGCTATAAGACGTGTCACGGTACTTTTCCATCCCAAATTCATGTATTTAGTTTTGATGTTATATTTGTTATTCTCATCGGATTTTGTTAAATGTCTTAACGTTTGTAGTTGTAAATCTATTTTTTTCTGTTGTATTCGTGTGTTATGGTAAAGATAATTAATCATGCAGCTCATTTGTTAGATTTAAGTTTAGATCAACGAAATTTATACGATATATTTGTTTTACAGTTTGATTCAGAAAAACACCGACATAGCTAGATAAAATAATTAATTATCTAATTACTACCACAATTTGATATTTATAAGTATTGTAATTTTCATAGTTATTAAAAATGTTTTATCAGTCTTACAAATCTAATCTTGAATTCTATCCTAATTCTATCTTATTTTGGGAGATCTTTTAAAATTCAAATGTGACGTCACCAAGTGCGTTGATGACTTTGGCTAACTCGGCTGATGTGCTGGTTTAAATTGTTTTATGAAATGTACCGTTTTTATTCTGTAGTTATTCACCACTTCGGTTTTATCATGTATATCTATTATTTAATCATTTTATAAAATTTACTGTTTGCAAAATATGAATTATTCTAAATAATAAGGATGTCCTTATCCCAGGCAGAAAACCTTAGTCGTATTGGTCACAACTTTTGGAACTTTTGGTCTTCAGTGCTCTTCAACTTTATACTTGTTTTGGCTTTCGAACTTTTTCATAAGCGTCACTGGTTAGTATTGTGTGGACGAAAACACGTCTGGCGTATTAAATTTTAAACCTGATACCTTTTGTTAGCTATTATTCGTGTGTTTCTCTGTCCTATATTTTCTCCCGTTTATTTGTATTGTAGTCCTGTCAAGTAATGTTGTCATTTTAACCCTATATTTTTGCCATTAAAGGGAGGTTTGGCATGCCACAAAACCAGGTTCAACCTCCATTTTTTCTTAAAATGTCCTGTACCAAGTCAGGAAAATGGCTATTGTTATATTATAGTTCGTGTGTGTGTGTTACATTTTAATATTGTGTTTCTGTTGTGTCGTAGTTCTCCTCTTATATTTGATGTGTTTCCCTCAGTTTTAGTTTGTAACCCGGATTTGTTTTGTTTTTTCTCAATCGATTTATAAATTCTGAACAGCGGTATACTACTGTTGCCTTTATTCATATCGACACTATTCTGTTTCAGACACATTGAACTTGTATAAAAGTGAGTTTGTGTATGACATTCAAAGTACAAATGTCATCTGGGAAATAAATAAGTTTATTATTTTATTGTGTATTTAAAGAAACACAATGGATTTTTCATCCTTCTTCAATAGTTATCAAAGGTACCAGGATTATAATCTAATACGCCAGACGCGCATTTCGTCTACATAAGACTCATCAGTGACGCTCAGATCAAAATAGTCGTAAAGCCAAACAAGTTCAAAGTTGAAGAGCATTGAGGACTCAAAATTCCAAAAGTTGTGCTAAATACGATTAAGGTAATCTATTCCTGGGATAAGAAAATCCTTAGTTTTTCAAAATAAAATTAAGTATGTTTATATTCATTTCACAATATTTTATCTGAAATTTGTTTCGGAAAATATAAACATGTAAAATTTTGGTTTTGACTTTAAGGAGTAAATTGCTTAAAAGAGAAAAGTCATTGTCCCAATTAAGAAAATCATCAATGAAAAATATTTCCTTTTGCACGCATTTTGCATAGAAATCTGACTAATTATTTATTTTCAATTCCTCAATAAATTATATGGAATGTGGAAAAAGCCGACATCTTTTAAAAGTTATTTCAGGTATCACTCCAGAATTTGTTAAGTATTTTGCTAGAACTATCTTTATTTATCGACAAAATTCTATCTTCTCCGAATGTTTTTATTTTCATAACATTACTGTTTTCCTAAGTGACATTTTAAATGGATCTCGAATTTTATTTAATCATTACCCTAATGACTTGATAAATATTATTTTACCCATTGAGAAAAGGGATTGATTCATTAATTCGATATAGTTATTACATTTTCGTGTTGTGATTAATTAAATACAAAGTGAACACAGCAAGAAACTGCAGATAAAATGTGTTTTATTTAAATAATTCTCTTTTTTATTCATATTTCTTCGTATCGCGCATTCTTTTATCATTTAAACTGAAATTGACACAGTGTTAACATAGTTTATAAATGTAGTCTCGGCTAAATGGTCGTTCAAAGTGTTTACCAAGGAAAGAAATTATACCAGACTAATCACATTCAAGTATTTGTAGTACTAAGAGAGGATTATATCCACGAAACCCCATAGTCGATTTAAATGTTAGTTTTATAAAACATATCACTTATATTATTTATGTGTATATTATAGTCAACGGGTCGTCCATAATTAAGTTATTTTGTAATAGCGTACATTAGAAACTCTACTTCATCCTTTTGAATGATTCTCTCAATTATGTCAATAGTTGTTAACCATAAAATACGGTCAAAACAATTAAAACAACAGGATATACTTTAGTTTTCCTAGAATTGACAAAGCGATAAATGTAAAGGATAGGTCATTTTATCTTCCGGCTTGTGGTTATTTTCTGGGCAAATACTATATTTCGTTTAACATTAAAATTCATGATTTGTCTTCAGAACCAATGTAGCAATGCAGCTATAAGTATATGGTTACATCATTGTGTGCTTTATATAAAGAGTGAAATTTAATTGTCTGTAAAATATAGATACATTTTAGTCACCGGTAGTTTGTCCATCTATATTATATTGTAAAACTATATATATATATTATTCCTGTAGAAATTGTTCTGCTCAGAAAGACTTGGTTTTGTTTAAATGTTTAATAATGAATGTAAAATACAGAGAAATATATTTTCACAATAATGTGTTCGGAAGACGCATTTATCTGCCGACTGTATATGGTGGATAGTTACTGCAAAGAGTATGAGGGTATATACATGTACAAAGAAAGCGAATCATTATAGATTGAGCAATCAAGTAAATTGTTTTTATTTTTGAGTAATGTAGGTTTTCTTTTAATTTAAAATTTTTAAGGAGGACTGTTTTCTAATTTTAATGCCTTGTAGTAGTACAAAAGGGAAGTTATAGATTTTGTTAAGGAATAATTTTCTCTTAAGATCTATATAATAGGTATGTAAGTAGAGAATGAGTAGAATACAAATTTGTTATTAAAATTGATATATACCTTGAGCCTGAGTGTTTTGCTTGTCGGGATCTTGCGAATTGTTTTTCGGTAACAGAAATACAAGTACACCGGCTATGACACCCGCCAAAAGAAACCCAAATATAAAACAAGCCAAACATTTTCTTCGCCGACCTTTGAAAGTAAAACGTTTGTTACAACTGCTGGTCAAATGTGTTGAAGCGCAATGAGTAGGGTTTAGTTCTTTGCATCTATACTCTCATATATATCAGAGTTACAAGACGTCTGGGTTTGTATTTCGATATAATAATCATCTTGTTCCACTTCCGATGGGTTATTGTCCAAACTAGTAAATCTTACAGAAGTTTGATTGTGCTCCTTTGTACAATCCCTTTGTTCTATTCTTCCCTGGTCGTGTTTTTATAAGTGTTGTCAACATTTTGAACGTTTTGCAAGATATCATAATTGCTCTTCGATATCACCAAGTCCTCTTGCAATATAGTTTCATACGTTTGGTTTTATAGACAATTGTTTCTGATGAACAGGTATTTCCATCAAGGTTAGAGCATGATTTGGCCATCATGTAAACGTTTTATTCTCTTCCAATCTCAACTCTAACTTTTTAATCAATGAAAATTTGATATTTATAACTATATTAAATACTCGGAAATTAACAAGTAGCTTTCTCATGATATCGGAAATTTCATTCATTTCCCAAGATTTACTATGTTTAAATCAAATTTGTATTTCAATATGTATCAATAAGGAAATTTCATCAGTATGTTTATATAACATTAAAATTTCCTTTTGTTCTATAAATATAATGGATAACAACTGTCATGTTCCTGACTTGGTATAGGCATTTTCGTATGTAGCTAGAAAATGGTGGATTGAACCTGGTTTTATAGCTAGCCGAGGATGGCAACGTTACCAATCTGTTCTATCATCCTCTCTGCTATGTGTTATTTAATTTATTATTCGGATTGTTCTATTTAGAGACTATAAAGGGCCTGGGCCGCTCACCTTGGTCTATATGCATATGCAACAAAGGACACTCTCCAACATTGTAGACGAGAATAGAATTCATGACAAAAATCTATTTTTTTGTTGATCTTGTATTGCTGATCATTTAGTATGTTTACGTTCTCTCTATCTTCTATAGTTTTGCATAAAACACAAAATCCTTCGATGTAAAGGCAATCACTCCTATAAAGAGTGACAGTCTACCAACTTTATTGGCAAACTTTCACTTGTTAGTAGATCTTGACTCATAAGGTAAATATTTTGAGATTGTTTTGGTTATTATTATTTTATAAATCATTTATAAATTCTTCATTATTTTATAATGTATGTGCTCAAATTTTATGTTAATATGTAATATAAATCTTTTATGTTTTTATTTGTTGTTTTCTTGATATATTTTTCTGAAATATATTAGCAAACATTTGGTAAATAATGAAAGACTGTACTCCTAACCAAAAAACAGCAATGAAATTACACATTTTTAATTTGGATTTGAATGATTTTTAAAAACAGGAAAAGAATTAAGTTGACTTTTCATCTAACATTAATCAAATTATAAAAGATTAAAAACACTTATATGCTAGCTAAACTGAACTCCGAGGAAAATTCAAAACGGAAAGTCCCTAATCAAATGGCAAAAGTGTACACGTATGAGTTCTTAACAGGAAGAATTAATATTTCTAGATTAGTTTAGTCACAATAGTGTATTATTATAAGCATTTTCGAGGACTCCTATATTTTCTGTCATGTTAGACGTTATGTTTTCTTCCTGCTCAGAATGTTTATTTCCGGAAATTTAAAATAAATACCAGTGCAACGCCAAGTTCGTCAGTCTTTCCTGTGTTTACATTTGGCTTATAGCAAGGATCCCACGGGTTCCTACATGCAATAATCAGCGCATTTAGATGTATGACTCGCCATATATTTTATGAGTAAGGGTCGTTGTTGAGATGTAAGGAGCAGCACAGATAGCTGTAAGCCACGCATTTATTTACATCGTAGAATTTAAGATAATCCCGTTCGGTCCATACAAAAAATACAAGAATTTTATTTAAGTATCTCCTCCTGTATGTAAATTATATTTTGTAAGAATATTGTTCAAGTATGGAAATGTATCGGCTGCTCTAGAAGTTTAATAAACGTATAATTTTCTTCTATGGATTATATATTCATGCTTCCAATGGCAATGTTGACAGAGAGCGGACATCAGAATAGCCCAGTTTCGGGATACGGTTTTCAGACGAATCAGTTATGTGACTTTCATCACCACGTGACAAAATGTATGCATCGTCATTTCCAACACATGTTGAGCAAACGGGTGAAAAAGTTTGATTTTATACTGCACAAAAATTTGGGAAATTAAAATCTAATAAGATGGTCACTCTCCTCAGTCGTACGAAAATCAGGATTACGTACTTACGGAACATTAATTATTTCTAACTACCCTACATAATGACGATTAAGAAAGTGCTGGAATCTTTTAATAGAGCAGGGATACAGGCGCGCCTTTTATCTGGTAAATGACGCCATAAAGGCGTGCGAAATTAACGATCTTTTCTGTCATGTAGTTAAGTTTAATGAGCTATGCTGGTATCTTATGATCATTTATAAAGGCAACAGTAGTATACCCTGTTCGAAACTCATAAATCGATAGAAAATAACAAATCCGGGTTACAAACTAAAACTGAGGGAAACGCATTAAATATAAGAGGAGAACAACGACACAACATTAAAATGTAACACACACAGAAATGAACTAAGCATTAGACAAAATCCGATGAGAATAACAAATATAACATCAAAACTAAATACATGAATTTGGGATAGAAAAGTACCGTGACACGTCTTATAGTAATGTGAATTCACACTCAAATATAAGAGGAAACAAACGACACAACGTTAAAATGTAACACACACAGAAACGAACTATAATATAACAATGGCCATATTCCTGAAAAAAATGGTGGGTTGAACCTGGTTTTGTGGCATGCCAAACCTCCCGCTTTAATGGCAATGTTAAATATAACATTAAAATGACAACATAACATTACAGGACTACAATACAAATAAATAGGAGAACATATAGGACAAAGAAACACACGAATAATAGCTAACAAAAGGCACCAGGTTTAAAATTTAATACGCCAGAAGTGCGTTTCGTCCACACAAGACTTACTAGTAACGCCCAGATACAAAAGTTCGAAAGCCAAAACAAGTACAAAGTTGAACAGCACTGAGGACCAAAAGTTCAAAAAAGTTGTGCCAAATACGGCTAGGGTTTTCTGCTTGGGATAAGAACATCCTTATTATTTAGAATAATTTATACTTTTGCAAACAGTAAATTTTATAAAATGACTATATAATAGATATACATGATAAAACTGAAGTATAAACTAATTACAGAAAAAAAAACCGGATACATTACATAAACCAACATAATCCAACACAAAAATACACACACCGATTTAGTCAAAGCCTCAACGCAAAAGTGACGTCACATTTGAAATTGTAAAAGCACAAAAATGACGTCACATTTGAATTTCTAAAACAGCATACAAAAAATGACGTCACATTTGAATGACTAAAACTATTTCTCAAAAATAAGATAGAATTAGGATTGATTTAAGATTATATTTGTACTAAATACTGATATTACATTTAATAACAATGAAAATTGCAATACTTATTAATATCAAACTGAGGTAGCAATTAGACAATTAACTATATTATATAGCTATGTCCGGTTTATTATGAATCAAACTGCAAACGTAATACATCGTACAAATTACGTTGAACCAAATCAAATCTAATAAATGAAGGCGGTGATTAATTTCTTTACCATAACACATGAATATAACAGAAAAGACGTCAAGACATTTGACAAAATCCGATGAGAATTACAAATATAACATCAAAACTAAATACATGAATTTGGGATAGAAAAGTACCGTAACACGTCTTATAGCAATGCGAATTCACACTCAGCAAAACAGTCACAATCGGGTATAAGTCGCGTTCGGTAATTAAAAGATTAGACGACGTAATGACAAACCACAATCTAACATGTGGTTAAAATTAGCATTTTGATAATATCATCTTCAGTATATTTTCTGGTAGATTCAGTGTGATTCTTCACAAAATATGAATTATTGTAACCCAAAACAAGAAATTTGTATTTACGATTCCCATTTTATAGAAAAGCTCAGTTTAATGAGATGGTGAAGTCGATCTTTCAACTGAGCATGGGGAATAGTAGTGTAAAGCGTAGAAAATCAAAAGTCTTTATGTTGCTGCAAAATTGCAAAGATTGTGATCGAAGATTAAGCAGTAGATCTTTCGAATTTTGAGAATCCACATCTGGTTAACACCACTGGTAGAATATATCTCATCACAATATTTTTGAAGCCCATCTTTAACTGTAGAAAGAATAGTAGTCAGTACTTTAGAAAGATGTTTAGTCGAACAGTTTGAAGACACAGCTATGTATCGTTCTTTATATGGAGTTTTGTGTAATTTAGGTATCCAGTATATTGATGGTAAATTTTCTTCGTTTTCTTTGATGTTGATACCAAAAGAAAGAAGGACAGATTTATGATTTTGTAAAATTTCGTCCTTGGTAAATGATGTTAAAGGATATGTAGGGTTACCAGTAGTTTTATTTATTCCAAGCTCTGTTGTGAGACATTGCAAATAATGGTTTTACATATGAAGACAAAATTATTGGAGGCTTTATCTACTGGAACAACGACATATTTGTCATGCAAAGAGGATAAAGCATTCACAACATCCGGATTCTTGAAAGGGTTAGTAACACTTGTACTCATATTGCATCGTAGTTTTTGAATGCGCTTCTGAATGCATGATCGAATAGCTTTGATCCATTCAGACAAAGTGTCCAGTTCTGGTTTCGTCTGGTTCGCGCTTTACCCATTTTCTTGCATAGTTCTCAACTGCATCCATCAGTAACTTGAAGTTCTTTTTCCAGTTGATGGGCTGGGGAATTCTATATTTTGGTCCCTTGGCTAACAACTCACTTAGTTGTTCATTGGTAACGATGCCAAGGTCACCAGTAATAACATGACCAGCTGGACTATAATTGTATTGTGACGATCTTTGAGGTTAAAGGCCTCTAAAACTCTCTTGTGGTTGAAAATCTTGGATGCAATAGACTTGGTGCAAGTATAAGAACTAACAGGTATAGCTATATTTTGAAGTAATCAGGTATAGTTTTTGTACAGATTTTGATGGAAAATATTGGTAATATTTACAGCATCTAAACCTTTATTGGCGAATTCTACCTCAAAAACAACGTTTTTCCTCATTATTGGATGTAGTCGAAACGGGTTTGAATAGTCTATGGTTAGCAATGTCCATGATTATTGCAACTAATCTATACAAAATAGAACGAGAATCAGTAACGGAAGTATTTTGGGCCTCTTGAAATAGTAAAGAAAGTTTTGACAATGGAAAGGAGTATAATTTAGTTCTGATATGATGAATTCCTAAAGGTTTTGAACAGACGTTAACAGACTATCAATTGTCACGGTGTGCAGAGCAGGTGGTATATATTTTCTGTGACCATGACTTCTATTTCGTCGAGCAGAAGTATTAAATAATTGTAATGTATTGACAGTACTACACCTGGGACTAGACAAAATACCTACACCATCAATTTTGTCATTGCATCCATAGGGAATGGCTGTTCCCAACTCTCTTATCCAAAAGTCTTCTCTTTGTAAACGATATGGTGTACTCAATATGGGGTCATTTGTTGAATGATATATTTTCTCTATAATCCGGACTTTCATTGAAACAATAGAATGTCGAGTCTTTGTCGAGTTTCCCCGACGTAGATCAATCCACAAAGAGTACATTCAATACCGTACACAATATTGGAAGCGGTGCAATTTAAATCCTCATGACTGTGTATATTGTAACTTTTGGTGGCTAAATTACTTTGAAAGTGGGTATCAGTTCTTAGTATATCACAGGTTTTACAATTTTACGGTAACATGTGGAAATAGAGCAATATTGGTGGTTGTCATTGAAATCTAAAATATCTGAAAGTTGAACAGTACAGGGCCGAATATATACAAACTTGTCTAAATTTTTATAGTACAATGAGGATTCAGAAGACTGCACATGTGTCATTTTCATTACATCCTTTAAGATGATCCTGAGGACACCTGATAAAATTGGTGTTGTTCTGTCCTTGACAACAGCCGATTTTAAGTTGTATGGCGAATTCAGACAAGCCCTTCGAATGCACACTATTTATAAAGTATTTAATGAACTGATCATGGGTTTATTGCACAATCAAAGCACAATCAATACATGACTACTTCATGTGTATTTTTAGAGAATTGGTGTTTTAAAATTTTACAACACATTTTATGTATCAAAATTTAAGGTCTAAATGTATCTATGCCTTTGTTTTTAAACCCATCTATTACAGTGTCATAGAGAGGTAAGTCATCTGTTTTGGCAAGGAGAACCACCGGTCATTTGCTAGAGAATTTTAGAAAAGATATACATTCAAGTCCTACCAAAATAAAATTTCAATTCCTTCAACTTCACGTCAAAATTTGGTGACTATGTTGAACACATCTAATTGACCTTCACAAAATAATACCACGTACAACGTCTGTCTCATATTCTACTTTTACAGTGACCTTCAGTTGTTAAAATATATGTGATTTGGTTTGTGTGGATAGTTGTCATTGGCAATCATACCACATCTTCTTATTTTTAATTACATATAGGAATTGACAATGAGGGTCGGTTGGAATAAACATGTACGAGAAAGGGATTATTTCAGTTTCCCAATTGGGAACTTTCAATTTATCTATACTCCAATCACAATTGAATAAGGAGTACATATCTCCATGTTGATACTGTATTTTAAAGATTGCATTTCTCATCATGATTTCTTTGATAGCGGATTGATGCTAACAAGGAAACTGAGAATTTCACGTGGTAAAGTTAAAGACGTCATTTTGGAAGCTTTACGAACGCCACAACGAGTTGGTTGACAGTTATGTTATGGTATCATAGGTGGCATCGGGAATGTTCTAATTCTCGTCACCAACATCTCGTCTGTGACATCACTGGATGAGACTTCTCTTAATTTTACCTCCATTATGAAACACGACGGGTGGCACATGAGGAGGAGGACTGAACTCCATTTCAGTATTAAGTTCACCACCGGTATTTGATTGAGTTTGTGTTAGTTAATCTTACTAGACGAGTAAGGAACTATCATACCAAAAGGCCCTAAAACGAAAAGTCAAATTAATCCGAGATCAACTTTGCCTAACTGAGATGGAAACTTGGTTTCTTAAAATTTCATACTTTATCAACAGCTATAGGTCATCGTACGGCCTTCGACAATGCGCAAAATCTATAACACATAGTCATCTATAAAGCCGAAATGACAAAAGTAAAATTCAAACGAAAGAACTAACGGCTTGATTTATGTACAAAACAATGACCGAAAAACAAATACTAGTATAATATACAACAACAAACGAAAACCACTGAATTACAGGCTCCTGATTTGGGAGAGTCAATACGGAATGCGGCGAGGTTAAACTTGTTGGCGGATGCTCAAACCTTCCCAAACCTGGTTCAGTGGTGTAACAGTTCTCATTATAACTATAAAAATCAGTGGAACAGTGCTGAACTCATTGGGGCAATACAATGCAGAAAAACATCTAACAAAAACACAGACAAGACACGGTATTGTTTTATACATCCCAACTACACTAAGTAAAATTTGACAAAAGCAGTTACTGACAGCTAGTTCCAAGTCAATAACAACACGTCTCCTTGCCATTAGAATGTAGGATTCTTTCACAATTTTCTCTATAAAATTTTCTATATAGATATAAGAAGATATGCTAAATAATACTGATACTGTCTTTATATTTTTATCAAGTCTTTCAATTTTCCTTCTAGTTCAGCGACTTCGGGTTCGATTTTATCGATTTCAATCAGGCACTGCTGCTCGGACCCATGTTTTAGAACACTATCGATCACTGCTTTCCAATTTTTAACAGCGTTTTTATAGGAAGAAAGCATATCTACATCATCTTTCAATTTAATGTTTACTTGCTTTTGATTGATGTCAACTCACCTTTCAATGTTTCTTCTATTCTTTCTATATGATGTAAAAGTTCCATTTTGTATTGGTCACTCTTGTCGCAATATCCTGTAATGAATTCTCAACATCAGCTAAATTTTTATTTCGATCATCAATAATTTCACTTGAATGTTTGAAATGGTCTTTTAGCCTTTCTGATAAGCCTAACGCTTTATGTGACTGTTTGATACCGGATGCAGCTTGTTTAATTGAAGTTACATTCCCACATTTACGATGTGAAAGTGTGGCGCATGATGTGCAACAAGGTTGAGAAGGATCCAAACAATAAAATTCGATGATCTTTCCCGAATGCTCCTCACAGCTCTGTACCTCACATAAATCAAAAAGTGTACAACCGGACTGCATTTCCTGAATGTTTAAAAGTTTATGTCTGGATTACATCTTAAAACTTTTGTGATATTTCGCGCACTGTTCACAGAATGCTTTCTCGTAAATCGTACACCAAGATTTTGCTTTGCGACTTTCTTTGTTAAATTGACACGAATCGCACATTTTTTCTGCCTTTTGCATAGCCCGTTTATCCAACATAGAAGCTGCAAAATGATTTGTTGGCAACTTGGCCGCACATATTTCTGGCTTGTCTATTTCCATTGATACAATTTTTCGACATATGGGACATTTGAATCCCTCAGTCATATTTTCCTCTTCCACAGATGACACAATATATGTGTTCATACACGATTGGCAGAACGTGTGGAGACATGGTAGATGTTTTGGAACCTTGAATATTTCTAAACAAATTGAACAAGTTAATAAATCATCGAAATGTGTTGTATCCTTAGTGGGGTCGCCATTTCATAACACACTTTGACCGTTATACTTCCTTGTTTGTGTATTATCTCATTATTGATTTACAGTGTAGATTTAGATAACGTTTTGTTAGCAAAAGGTAAGAAGATACCAAGAGAATTAACAAAATCTATTTCATTGATAGAAAGCCGTGGGGAAAACTAAAGCGACAAAATACATATTTTATGTTAAATATCTAGTTTGTTATTTTTTTCAAACTTTCAACTTTTGTGTTTTACCATAATAAACAAAAAGCTATTGAAAACAGTATGTCATGTGAAGTAGAATTAGTAATTGAGTAACGCTGTCTTTGTCCAAGTGACTAACATGTACATGAATTATTCTTGTTTTATCGGAAACGTTATTCTTAAAGCTGTTACATAGCTATCGTAAATTCCGTTGGAGTCTTCGGTGTTATCAACATTTAGGTTTAGTCTGAAGATTAACGTATTTTGTACATCAATTGTTTTGCCAAGCATTTGTCGAATTTATCAAAACTTTGCCTACGTTTCACAAAAATCTTAAAACTAAAATCGATCGGAAAAATATCGGTTTTATTCATGACTAAGGTCGATTTTAGTCGTACAACTTTTTGTGAAACGCAAGCCTGAAACACAATTTTGAAATTATTTTGTTTTGCAGTTTTAAACATTTTAAAAGTTTTATTTTCTTTTAATGATAAATGAACTTTGTATTTTGTAGTATACAGTCTCTTGTTTAAGTTTTAGACATCAATAAGTTTGTCAAACTTTCATATTGTTTTATTTACGTATTATATGGACTTTGGAGTTAACATTTAGATACAACCTAGGGTAAAACATTTGTAAAAATCAAGAACATTTTAAACCTTCATGGAATTTCAAAACACGTTTACAGAATTTTTTCATAACCAAGGGTACTATCTAGAGTCTTATTAAGATGTTTCCCACATCCGTATTGTACACCTTAAGTGTTTTGCATTTAACAGTTGTGCACAGTCTGTAGTTTAATCCACCATTTTCTTCCGCAAATGCCTGTACCAAGTCAGATATATGACAGTTTTCAGGTTGTAAGGAATTCCCGTTTTTAATTTACCTTGAGTTTGATATTTTTCATACTTTTTAATACCGACGAGTAATTTGACATAATATACGCATAACTTCGGACGGAGGAAAATAAAATTTTAAAGCTAACCGAGGTATAATTGTAAGCCATTATAATTAACAAAACAAAGTAATTACTGTTATAAATCTTGAGGTCACAATATTTGCGTTTTGTTATTGGAATAAATAATATTAGTCGTCTTTGTTACGTGTTTATTTCAAAATCTCAAACATATCAAAATAATAATTTTTGTTTTGCTGGACTTATAATTTTACCCAAGAATGAAGGATAACTCTTGTACTATTAAATTTATACAATACAGTTCAGATTACCCGCCTCGGTTGTCTATTGTAGGGTGTTCGTCCCGAGAGTTGGAGTTCGTTGGTTGGATCCTGACTGGGTCAATCCATTGACCTAAAAATTATATTTGCTGCTTGTTTCTCTGCTAAGCATGAGACATTTCGGAATAAGAGCAAAACCGGTCGGTTAAGAGACATAATAATGTGTCCGGGTAGGCTGGCATGTCCTCCTGTGTACTGTTACCTTGCGAACCAGTTCGTTCAAAATCGGTTCTGTGTCGGACAAGTAAACAAAATTGAAAATTATACTTTGGAAATTGTATTCGTCCAAAGCGCTTCCTGGTATTACCTTCATCAGGAAAAAGCAAAATAATTAAAAGACAAGGATGTATAAGTACGGAGTCAAGTAAACAGTTATAGCAGGCTTTATATACATATCTAATTAACTTCTTCTCGTCTTGATAGGTATGTTATAATCACCATGGAGGTTACACAATAATTCATTATCATCAGTTCAGATAAACAGCAGTTTTATTTATATTTTGGAAGCAATGCAGCTCTGGTTTTCTTCTAAAGTTCAAGTTTCGCTATAATGTCACTTCCTAACCAAGTACACAAATTAAGGCGACAAGACTTAACCGATGTTCAAATCAAGTAAATCGATTAGGAAGAGACAAATCAAGGTAACAAACAAAAACTGAAGGAATTTCATTAACCAAAAAGAAGTGCGACCGAGTGCATCGACAAGGTATGTGTCATGCATCACCAGCTTTGCGAATTCACACTCAGTCAGAGAGAGGCGAAAGATACTAAAGGGACATCCAAACTGATACTAAAATAAATTGACAAAGCCAATGCTACAAAAGAGAAAAAACAACACACTAACAATAGTACACAAAACACTACATAGAGCAATACGAACCCCACCAAAACTGAGGGTGATCGAGGATGCTCCGAATGTAAGCAGATCTTGCTACACGTGTGGCACTCGTCGTGTTGCTCATGTAAGTACAAACCCGGTATTAAGTCTGATTCGGTAGGTCACATTCGATAAAGGGGCGGCTTTGTAGTTACGACATTAGGAACATATCCTCTATCATCTGTGAAACGGATATTTCAGAACGGTCAACCAACTCCTGATGGTGTCCGTAAAATTTACGAAGGATGATTTCAACTGCACCACTTGGAACTCATGGTTTAAAAGCTTCCTTGTGAGCAGCAACCCTTCTTGGTCGACCTCTCCGGACCATTCCCAATCCGTAGGAACCTGTTACGAAAATATACTACTGCGTTCAGACAATGATAGGACATTCAAGATCATTGAGGATAGTAATCAGAATTTTTCAATTTTCGTGTCTTAGCCTGTCTGATCTCAAACAGGAGCCATAATCGGCACTATGTGAACGCCGCATTACCAAACAGATTTAAACTTTACTTACTGTTCTACACAAGACAATTCAGGTAGATACATTTTTATCATAAACGTTCGTAAAGTGTTTTTAATTTTATGTCGTTTCTTAACTTAAATGCATATGCTGTTCCCATTATACTATGTGTTTTAATCGTTTTATTGATAAATCACATATATGATACACGTTTGGTACTTATGATGATAAGTTGAGAAAATGTATTTTTATCAATAAATCGGTTTTAAACAAATTCACATATTGTTGCTTTGTCAGAACACGAACATGTGACGACCATTTTGTTACTATTCGTTGCAAAACGAATTGTCCATGAATTCTCGATTCGTATGGTTGAAGCCGGAATTTTCTTATGAATTCCCTTTGTTCGATATTTGGTTGATGTTTTCAGAAGAATTTGTTGCAATGTAAAGATTGCCCAAACAGTCCATTTCAATCCCTGTAGGATAATCAAAGAGTCAGAGTAGGTACAAGTAAACCTTTTCGTATTGCCGACTAGATAATCGACTGAATATCTAGTGTCAGCAAACATATAATCTGTAAGTGATAATGATAACACTAAGTACGATTGACCACTAGTCCTTCTTTCGTTTATTTTTCCCCGATGAGAGGTTTATCCATGTAAGTGTGAAACTATGACTAGTAATAAATAGTTCTTCATTGACAAAGCATATCCCATACACTTATATACCTGGTAAATTCAAGGTTTGTAACAATATCATCTTATCGCTCGCTATCTATTATACATATTCCTTGCCCTGGAGACGATACTACAACTTTGAATTTTGTTACCACAGCAATATCCTCAGGTTCACCTGGAAGGGCCAATTCTGATAGCAAACTTTGTCCATCACTGTTGTATTTCACTACTTTCTTCTTCCCACGAACTGTAAAAAGTAGAAAGTTATGTATAAATATTCCAGACGTAGTTCCCGCACCATTACATACGTCGATAACTTGTAGAATGTTAATATTTCCTGTGCGGAAGTCGACTTTGTCTATCTCAAGGTTACCACGCAAAGAACTAACAGAGGATTCATCAACTTTGATGCTTCCAAAGGTTTGGGCATTCTTTATAAAATCTGCAATAGGAGAGGAAGGACTGAAAACAACTGATACACTCCTTATATTTTTCACCAAATCTTCAATTTCTTCTTCAAGTTCCAAGATTTTAGGTTCGATCTTATTAATTTCCATCATGCATTGCTGCTCGAACCCATAACGGTGCTTCTGTAAGAAGAAAGAATACCTACTTCTTCTTTTAATTCTATTCCAACTTGCTTCTTGGTTGAGGTCAACTCGACTATCAGGGTTTCTTCTATTCGATCTATATGCTTTGAAATTTCAGTTTTGTATCAGCCACTCTTGTCGTAATCTCTTCTGTTGATTTCTCAACATCAGTTGAATTCTTATTTCGATCATTAATAATTTCACCAAACCAAATAACGTGTTCTCTTATTTTTGTGATAAACCAGACGCTTTCGTTGTCTGCTTGATACTGGAAGCGGCTTTTTGTGTTGAGGTGACATTTTCACATTTACGGTGTGACAGTGTAGCGCATGACGTGCAACAAGGCTGAGAATGATCCAAACAATAAAATTCGACGATCTTCCCTGGATGCTCTTTACAGCTTTGTAACTCACATACTTCGAAAGGTGTACCACCCGACTGCATTTCTTGAATGTTGAGAAGTTTATGCTTTGCTGAAATCTTTAAATTTTTGTGATATTTCTAGCATTGGTCACAGAAAGCCTCCTCACAAATATTACACCAGCTTTTCGCTTTGTACTTTCTTTGTTTAATTTACACGAATCGCACATTTTTTCTGCCTTTTGTAGTGCTCGCTTATCCAACATTGATGTAACAAAATGATTAGTTGGGAGCGAAGACGCCCATAATTCTGGCTTTTCTTGTGTATATCCTACGGATACAATTTTTCGACATACAGGACATTTAAATCCCTCTGTTTTCTTTTCCTTTTCCTTTTCCGCAACTGACACAATATAAGTGTTAATACACGATTCACAGAACGTGTGAAGACAAGGAAGATACTTAGGAACTTTGAATGTTTCCAAACAAATCGTGCAAATTAACAAATCATCGAAATGTCCAGTATCCTTAGTGGGTGTGGCCATTATAAAATAATCTTTGACCGTTAGTATTTCCGATTCATGATTTTGAATTACCTCTTTGAAATTTATACCTTCTATTTGTTGGAAATTTAGATCTCCAGATATCATCTAAATCAAATTTCAACAAAATACTTTTAGTTCATTTAAACCTGTGTCCTCATTTCGATGCGAAGGGCCCTATCCATTTTCTGTCTAACGCACAATTGAAATCTCCTAAAACATTATAATGATCTATGCTATTATCTGCATACAAGTCATTTACGTTTTTAGGTTTTCAAAAAATGTTTCCTGTCTGAACCATTATTCAGGGTGTACAAATTAACTATATGGTACACTGCAGTGTTAGTTTTAGTTTCACCAATTTATATTCTACCGTTATCATCAATCTATGAGATATCGAAACAATGTTTAAAATATTTTCTTAAGAAAATCCTACACCTCTCGAATCGTTTTACCACAGTTCCAGAAACTTTCACCACCCCATTTTGTTTTCACTTCCCTGTTCCAAAGCCTAGTTTCTTCCTGTGTACAACGTGTTTCTTGTAAACAAACAAACCCTATGTTTTGTGAAACAATGCAGTTAAATACCATTGCACGTCTTTTGTTATTTCTTAATCCATTCTCGTTTATTGATGCTATTTTTATACTCACTTTATTTATGTATAAAATAGATTTTGTTTACTTCTGATGTAACATTTAGTGACACGTGGTGATTTTGCTATAGTACTCATACGAAAGTCTCGGGTACCTGTAAAATTCATGAAAAGTTATTACATCTACGTAATCTTTAACACATACAATATGTACCCTATTATTATATATGACAATCAAGGTATTTTAATTATCGTATTTGATCAATCATTACACTCTATCATAGACATTGACTTTATACTGAAAATTCATGTTCATCACATCTTTCCTGAAATAGTTCTTTTCATACATATGATATAGGAAATCACAACTACAGTCTACAATCATTAGAAAAATATACAAATATGATGCAAGAAAGTAGTGGACATATTTACAAAATTAAAATTTGCATGCACTTTTTGGCTAATTGAAATAAAGTTTAATTTTGATATATTTTGAATTAAGCTATCTTATATATTTATGACACATTGACAGAAACCTCTTCAGGACCAAGAGACAGTATCTGTAGCCAAATCTTAAAAGTATTTGTTTATTTTTTCGGCATTTTCTTTTATTAATGAACTTTTGCAGTTTACATCGAAAACAGTGTGACAATATATATATATAAACGTGATCGTGATGGTATTGATATTTATTTCAGATTCAGCGTATATAATTAGAATAGAGGTCTTCATTCTCCATCTCACCAACAAATCCCCGAACTATCTATCATAAATGTTGTTTATTAAACATTCTTTTGACACATAATGGTCAGATGTTTTTGTTAATGTACAGTTGGCGTATTAATAAGAAGTACTTGTATGAAAATATTACAGCTAGTACATGTATTCTATGAATAGTTATCTACATGTACTTATAATTTAACATTTAAAAATACCGTAGACAGCTCCTGCTTTTTAGACATCAATAACGTTGTCTAATCTTCATAAAACTTTATGACATATGAAGCACATATATAAAATATGTTTCTGTCTTCTTTTTCTGTAGTTTACAGATAAACGGACACAAACAAAAAAAAACAAATATACCAAGAAGACTTTAAAAACTCATAAGTCGAAGAGAAACTGAAAACGTCATGGAAAAACCAAGAAGAAAAACACAAAAAGTAATTCTATATAGAAAATGAAGCACTGAGCAACATGTACTCCAACAAACACCGAGGTTATATCAGATTGAATTGTTTTTAGAGTTAACATTTAGATTCAGTTTAGTGTTAAAATTTCAAAGCATCTCTAAACTTTTCAACTTTCATTAAGTTTATGGACACTGTTATAGCGTACACTTTGTAAATATAGCTGATTCACAAATTAAGACTCTTTTGTTGAGATACTTTATATTCATAGATATTTTGTTTTGTATACCGTTGGTTTTAAAATATGATCTCAATGTTTCATCTCATAGAAACACAGCTTGGGAATCTTACTAATATAAAACATTTGGATTGAAGTCAAAATAAATTGTCAGGAACACTCAAATAAAAGGAGAGGTAGGACATTATATGTATAACCGAGCGTAAAGTGTAAAGAATTGAAGGAACATAAATGACTACTTTATAAATAACCTGCGAGTTTATGTTTGTATTTAGCAAACACTCACTCACTGAAAAAATATGTGTTATTGATTAATATGACATTTCCAATGTATCTGAAAGTGATTTTTGCATTTGTGGATTTATATTTTAACTGATAGTCGATATTACACAGGGTACTTATCATGCAGTATTGGCCGATTTGCCTTTGTTCTCATGAAGAAGAACCTTCTCGCTGACATAAAGATAAAGTATCTTGCAATTTACTTTAATTTAACTTTAAGATATTGATGGGTGTAACGTCACTCAAATAATCACATATCAGTCCAGCATTTGAAATATAATTTTCGGTATATGTATTTCAGGAATCAATGCGTTTCTAAGATTTTTCATGACCTAAAACAAGATATTTGTATCTACGATTTCCATCAAATAGAACAAGCTCTGTTGAATAAGGTAATATATTCGAACTTTCAATAAAGCGTGGTGGAATAGAAGTGTAACGCGTAGAAAATTCAAAGTTTTGATATTACTGAAAATTGTAAATATTTGGATTGAATCTTTAAAATCGACATCTGACCGTCTGGTTGAATTTGCCACATCACAGTATTTTTAAGGCCATCTGTTTTCAGTAAAAGAATGGTGGTAAGCACTTTTAAAAACATGTTTATTCGAACATCTTTACGACCCAGCTGCATATCGTGAAAATTATATGAATTTAACGTATCCAGTAAAATGAAAGGAATATTTTGGGATAATTACTCACAGTTTGCTACATTGTATAATTTCGATTATGGGCGTTTGTCTGAGTTTCAAAGTTATGTCATTAACCAGTTAACCACAAAATTGTCAAAATGTTTTAAGTAAACACATTGGTCCGTTATTCTGTAAGGTAAACATTTAATGACTTTATGAAAATAGCCTTGGTATGACGCCATGGGACAAATATTCAATGCAAAATGAATAGAGATAAAATGGAAAACTATCATAGTTCTGCGTACAAACATACTTTATAGGGTGACAAAATTGAAGAATCATATAAACACAAAGCGGAGAAAAGCCGGGTCCTTTAACAATGCAGAAAAATCAAAAGTATATAAACGTCAATAAGTGTATAAAAATACAAGTAATGTATTTTGTTTGATACAAAAGGCTATACCCACTTCAGCATACGTTTGTTGATGTGGTTCATAAGTGTTTCTCGTTTCTCGTTTTATATAGATTAGACCGTTGGTTTTCCCGTTTGAATGGTTTTACACTAGTAATTTTGGGGCCCTTTATAGCTTACTGTTCGGTGTGAGCCTAGGCTCCGTGTTGAAGACCGTACTTTGACCTATAATGGTTTACATTTATAAATTTTGACTTGGATGGAGAGTTGTCTCATTGGCACTCATACCACATCTTCTTATATCTATATAATGTAACTTCCGAACCAAGTACATATGCGTGTGTCATTTATGCTTTATTTCGTAGCCCATAATTATCCAAATTAAGGCGACAATACTTAACCGATGTTCAAATCTCGTAAATCGATTAGGAAGAGACAAATCAAGGTAACAAACAAACACTGAAGGAATCACACAACCAATTTGGATTTTACAAATTTTAAATAAGGTATCTTATCTTATACTAGTTTTGTTTAGAGAATATGGGATATTCATTCTTTGCTTATGGAATGTTTGATATTAGTACTTCTTTTATTTATTTTTTTTTTTTTATTTCAATTTAAGTATCAAACAAATTTGAACTTTACCTATTCCAAAAGAAAATACAGTGAATGATTATAGTATTATTTTGTTATCTCACGTTCTTGATTTTAGTAAGACCTCTCAATAAAACAGTGTTATTCTGATTGTATAAGTTTTAACTGAGGAGCAAGTGATCAATATGCAGGAGTTTCAATTTACAACATATTTGTTAACTTTGGAGGTAGAATTTACAGCAGGTCGTCTTCATTCATTCTTCCGACCTCTTCTTATTTTCATATGAGTCGGGGTTTCTTCAGACACTTGTCAAGAACAAGAAGACCAAAGAAGAGATTATTTTATTAAGCTTTCAGATAAATTGATGATGTTCTTTCCATTAACATTCCAAACTTTCTTGGTTGGGTTCCGTTAATATATCCTCCAGAACTACAAATTAACGAAATTACAGACACGGCTTCCTCCACCTCATTTGTAGACTTTTACCTCGAATTTGACATTAGCGGTCAGTACCAGATTATATGACAAAGAGATGATTTTAATTTTGGAATTTCACTAAGTGATCAGTATGCAGGAGTTTCTTATTGACAACATATTTGTTGAATTTGAGGCAGACTTTTCAACAAATTGTTGGCATTTCAATGGGAACAAACTGTGCGCCTCTCCTTGTTGACCTCTTCTTATTTTCATATGAGTCAGAGTTCGTTCAGACACTTGTCAAAACAAGAAGATCAAAGAAGCCAGATCGTTTAATATTTCACATTCAGATATATTGATGATGTTCTTTCCATTAACAATCCAAACTTTTCTGATTGGGTTCCATAAATATATCCTCCAGAACTAGAAATCCTCTCCTCATGATTAGACTTATATAACTCAAATTTGACATAAGCAGTCATCTCAGTACCAGAAATTATGCGAACGACCCCATTTTAATTTTGAAATTATCAATTTCCCCATCTTAGTAGTAATTTACCAACTTCACCTGCATATGGGATATACATTTCTCAACTCATTCGGTATTCAAGAGCTTGCAGCCCTATTCAGACTTTGTAAAACGTCACAAGTGACTGAGCAGAAAGTTGATGAATCAGGGGTGTGTTAAAGAACGTCTCGTCCTTTTTCTAAACAAAAATTCATCGGAAGTTACCAAGACCTTGTTAATAAATATTCCGTATCAACTTCACAAATAATACATGATGGTCTTGAAGTATATATTCTAGGTACTGACGTGGTTTATCATCTTAATGTGTTATAGTGTTCTTTTATATGTCTTTGTTAATTATTGCTTTTCCAGTTTAGTCTATTTTTGGTAATATCAATTTGACGTGGCTCGTTACTTATACATCCCGTCATCGTGTTATTGTGCTATGGTAAATGTTTGTATTCTTGTCTTTCGTTTTTACAAATGTACTTTGTCTATATGACTTTTTGTTTTTCTATGTTGACATATTTGTTTGTTTTTATAGTGATTAAGATTATAATGCAATGTTGACTGCTGTACCCCTATTTTTGACATTTTTACCTATGATGTCTGTTTCTTTTGTTCACACATTGTTGTCAATATAATGGAATGATATGCGACTTTCATACAAGTGAGAGGTTTAGCTAGCTATTTAACCAGGTTTAATCCATCATTTTCTACCTAAAAAAATACCTGTACCAAGTCAGGAATATGACAGTTGTTATTCATTCGTTTGATGTGTTTGAGCTTTTGATTTTGCCATTTGCTTAGGGACTTTCCGTTTAGAATTTTTCTCGGAGTCCGGTATTTTTGTTATTTTACTTTTTTATATTTAAAAATTGCGTGTCTGTTTTCGTCATTTTTTAATTATTTAATATGATTTATATATCTAAATAAAATGGTGTTGTCATTTGTTACATACATTTACACACAGTTGGTAATCAAAACAATGAGTTTCCAAAATGCAAGATTTCCAACATGTAACGAGGAATTTGTAACTACTCGGTGCAAAACGTATTGTCCATGGAGTCTCAATTCCGACGGTTTTAGCCGGAATTATTCTGATTAATTGTCCTTCTTTCGTTATTTAATGAAAATTTTGGGATGTATATCCAGCAATATATATATTACCCATAAAGTCTGATCCAATACATCTTGGGTTATTAAGTTCCTTGTTTGTATAGGTTAACTACATAATTGACTGAATCTGCACGGTCATCATAGATATAATCTTGCTGTTTTAATAATAAAGCAAAGTACGAATGACCACCAGTCGTCTTTCGTTTCACTTGTTGCCCAGAGGAAATATTTATCCAAGAAAGTGTGGATTGATGGGCAGTTATGAATTGTTCTTCATTGACAAATCATAATCAATATCCGGGCATCTCTGGTAATTTCAAAGTTTGTAACAATATCATCTTGTAAAAATCCACTTTATATACCCCCTGTTTGTGGGATGATACTTGAATTGAGACATCTCAGCAACATCCTCAGGTGCACTTGGAAGTGCCAATTCAGCAAGTAAGCTTTTTCCATCGTTGTTGTATTTTACATCTTCTTTTTCTGGGGGCCTCGGTGGCCGAGTGGTCTAAGTAGTTACTACTGTAATCACTAGCCAGTCAACACTGAGGTTGTGAGTTCGAACCCCGCTCGTGCGGGTGCACTCGACTCAATCTTAATTGACTAGGATTGTCAGTTTTCCTACCGAAGGTCGGTGGTTTCTCCGGGCACTCCGGCTTCCTCCACCAATAAAACTGACCGCCACGAAATAGCCCAAAAGCGGTGCTTAAAAGTGGCGTTAAAACACCAAAATCAAAAATCAAAAATCTTTTTCTGTTGGCGCGTTGTGAAAAGTATATGATTATGTATAAAGTTTCCACATACAACTCCATCACCTCTACATACGTCGATAGCTTGAAGAATTCTAATATTTCCAGTGCGGAAGATGACAATGCTTAGCTTACCATTCAAAGCAATATCAATTGATTCATCAACTTCAATATCTCCATAGGTCTGTGCATTCTTACTGAAATCTTCAACGGTGTGCGAAGGACTAAAAGCAACTGATACTCTTTTTATATTTTTCATCGATTCTCTTATTTCTCGTTCAAGGTCAGAGAGTTTTGGTTCGATTTCATCAATTTCTACCAGGCACTGCTGTTCAGATCCATGTTGTACAACACTATCCAGCATAGCAATCCAATTTTTAACGGAGTTTCTATGGTTAGAAAAAACGTCAAAGTCGTCTTTTAGTTTCATATCAACTGCTGCTTGGTTGATGTCAACTCGAACTTCAGGGTTTCTTCTATTCTTTCTATATGCCTTAAAATTTCTTTTTTCATATCAGACATTTTTGCTTCGATCTGTTCTCTTGAATTTTTAACATCAGCTAAATTTTGATTTCGATTATCAATAACTTCACTAAGATCAATTAAGTGGTCATTTAGTCTTTCAGATAGACCAGATGTTTTCGTTGACTGTTTACTACCTGATGCGGCTTTTTTTATTGAAATAACATTTTTACATTGTCGGTGTGAAAATGTAACACATAACGTGCAACACGGTTTTGAATGATCAGTGCAATAAACCTCAACTAGATGGTCTTGATGTTCTTCGCAACTTAATACTTCAAATATCTGAATATCACAATTTCCGGTCTGAATTTCCTGCAAGTAAATAAGTTTATGCTTAGATAAAACTTTCAGAGATTTGTGATACTTCTCGCAGTGTTCACAGTAAGCTTCTTCACAAATACTACACCAGCTCCGTGCGTTTTTACTTTCATTATTATCCTGACAAGAACTACATTGCTTTTTGGACTTATCAATAGCTAATTCATCTAACATAGATGTCATGAAATGATTCTTTGGTAAAGAAGCCGACCATTGTACTGGCTTTTCTGGTGTGTCTCCAACTGATATAATTTTTCGGCAAACGGGACATTTGAATCCTCGTTAACTCTTTCCTTTCCACAGAAGACACAATGTAGGTGTTAATACACGATTCACAGAACGTGTGAAGACAAGGTAGATACTTAGGAACTTTTAATGTCTCCAAACAAATCGTACAAGTTAATAAATCATCGAAATCGTTTGTATCCTTAAAAGCTGTTGCCATTATAAAATCCAAGTACTTCCAATTTAAATACACTGTCATATGTATTATTATGAATATTTATTTACAGTGATCGTTAATTTACTTAGTCTGAAAACAGGTGAAGTGGTAACAATAGTGAAAGTAACTCTATCTTCTCATGTTGGCAAAATCAATACATTGTTTACGTCGGTAACCATTCTGACTAAAAGATTTTTCGAAACCACAATCTTTCTTTTTTTTTTTTTTTTTACATCTACCCTTTGAACTGTAACTTGAGATGTTTAGCAAATAAATAATGTTCGCAATTTCATTATTTTCCGAGAAATCTGCATCTGACGCTTTTAATACTGTTCCTCAGTGCTGCAAAGTCACAAACACAATTGAACGAATCGTGTGCAAAAGACCATAACAATCAGTTTTATTTTCGAAAAAATCTCCATCGTTCACTATCTAGGACTTTGCGAAGCAGCTGTGCATCAAAGAAAGTATATAAAATGAATAACAATAGTCTTGGTATCTGGAACGTTAATATAGCAGAGGAATTGAAGCTCAGACACAAATGCCCGGGTTGAACAGAAAGTTTTATAAACAACTTTAGAATGGTCTATATGGAACATTTACATATATATAATATTAAATGTAGCAAAAGGAGAAAGTTCTTTAAGCAACTGAGTGATGGGAATCGCTCAAGTTTTGCACGTGTACAAACTTTCCCAAGACAGACAAAATTGGAAGGAAACCTTCAAGCAATACTCTAATTAAAGGGTACAATTTAAATAAGTATCAGTCTATTTTTTAAGTAAAGTTGAATTCATGACTTAGTTGACAATTATTAAATAATTTATAAAAGATTACCATGGATATGTTGTACCCACTAAATATCGTGTCCTCATTTCCACTATTGTGACATTACCAAAGATGACTTATCACCGTATTATTATTTACAACGAGTAACACTACTGCTGCCACCCGCTAGTTGCGCAGGATCTCTAAACCATGTTACGATGCCAACTCTGCATAAGTCTATAAACCTTGATATCATTAAGTATGTGATCTGTATATTGATCGAGGATGAAACAATAGAAAATAACTCAGGAAAGACAAGGCGGGTTTTTCAGGTCAATATCTTCGAGCATGCATGAAGCGAAGGGCTTGGACAATAAAAACAACAGACGACAACGAAACTGTTAACGTGACATCGAAATATAGCCGACATATCCAATGATTAAAATCGGTAACCAGTCTTACATCAGTAAAACGTTGTTCTCTCCTTTAGTATCGGAAGTTACCTTAATACATATATTTATCTATACATGTATTTCAATATTGCTTTATGGCTTGAAATTATTTCTTCCCAGTAAACTTATCTTTATGAACTAGATTTTTTCTAAAACAATTTTTAAAACAGATTTTATCATGTGTTTCCTCAGAAAGCAGCGAATTGCTTGTACACATATTTACTGTCTGTTGTCTGTAGAAATCTTAACCGATCACAGATATGAAACTATTTTACATCAAGTTACATTTGTGAAAGCTTAAAGGTCTAGTAAAAGTTATTACTGTAACATTTACAAGTTATTTACAAATATGGACTGCACTAGACTATACTAGACTATAGTATTAATAATGTGTTATGTTATTTTACATAGGACATCACCTAAGAATATCAAAAAAACGAATTATTGATCTTCTTAACAGACCGAATTAAGTACGATCGACAACACATCTAAATAATCGTTCTACTCAAAACTTGTGATGTGATGTCATAAAATATCATTTATTAGGCTCAACTTCATTTTAAGGGAGCTAGTAACTATTTTTAGGAAATTTAAAGTTTGGGTCAATTTGGGATTTTTCAGAATGATTACTTTATTTAGTGGTCGACATATTGCAACAACCTCTTTTATGTTTGGATACTACTACAACCATTACTTAGCGTTTTCAGTTTATTTGGTCCAATTTTGAATAGACATGCCCTTGGAAAAGATAGGCGAAAGATGCCAAAGGGACATTTACACTCATAAGTCGAAAATAATCTGACAACGTCATGGTAAAAAAGAAAAAGACCAAAAGACAAACAGTATACAACACGCAACATAGAAAACTAAAGACTGAGCAAACAAACCCCATCAAAAATCGGGGGTGATTTCAGGTGTCAAATATAATCAATTGATATATAGAGGGCAACACACAGAGACATCGTCCCAGGTCTTGCCAATCTCAAAAGTGCCACCAGTGGAGCAGAATTTTTTCATTTCGTAGGTTTTTAAATGGGGTTTGTGTTGCTCAGTTCGTTTTTTTCAATTTAGTGTTTTGTAGACTGTTTGGCTTTTTGTCGTTTTTCTTTTGATTATGGTATTGTCTGTTTTTCTTTAACCTGTGATTTTTTACAACTTATGCCTTTTTATAAAATTCATTATTGTTAACAGAAACAATTAAACATCTGTCGAAAAGACTCAATGTCTTGTTATCACACCAGATACAGTAAGCTGACTTTATCTAGACGTAATGTTTGTTAGTTTGTTAATTTGATAACATACTGGTTCCACTGAGTTATGAAGTGAGTCATTTAGAAATAACAGATACATGCACTTAACTTTGGGGTGTGTTTTAATTTTTGTGTATATTTCATTAACTTAATGATATGATTTGTAGAACCTCTTTTACACCACAGACATTTTTATTTCTTTTTTTTTTATGGGGGTAACTATTGAGCATTATTGGTTCATCTTACATCGACTTACGGTTTCAATTTGTTCTTACGTTTTTTTCGGATATTCAGTATTTTTTATTGGAATGTGTAGTATAAACAGCCTTTTTGTTCTTTACCAAACATAATTAAACTTTACTTTTAATGTTTCACAAGACACATCAGGTAGATAACGTTTTATTATAAACGTTTGTAAAGTGTTTTTTAATGCCGTTTCTTAATGTGAATGCATATGTTCCCATTATACTATGTGTTTTAATCGTTTTATTGATAAATCACATATATGATACGTTTGGTACTTAGAGTGATAAGTTGAAAAATGTATTTTTTATCCATAAATGGGTTTCAAACAAATTCACATAATGTTGCTTTGCCAGAACTCGAACATGTGGCGACCATTTTGTTACTATTCGTTGCAAAACGAATTGTCCATGGATACTCAATTCCTACGGTTGAAACCGGAATTTTTCTTACTAATTCTCCTTTGTTCGTTATTTGGTGTATAGTTTTAGAAGCATGTGATGCAATGTATAAATTGCCCATATAGTCTATTCCAATCCCTCTAGGATAAACAAAATCAGAGTTCGTATAAGTAAACTTTTTCGTATTGCCGACTACATAATCGACTGAAGTTCTACTGTCAGCATACATATAATCGGTCTGTGATAATGATAACACAAAGTAAGATTGACCACTAGTCCTTCTTTCGTTCATTTTTTCCCCCGATGAAAGGTGTATCCATGTAAGTGTGGAACTATGACTAGTAATAAATAGTTCTTCATTGACAAAGCATATTCCATACACTGGTATACCTGGTAAATTCAAGGTTTGTAACAATATCATCTTATCACTATCTATTATGCATATTCCTTGCTCAGGAGACGATACTGCAACTTTGAATTGTGTTACAACAGCAATATCCTCAGGTTCACCTGGAAGAGCCAATTCTGATAGCAAACTTTGTCCATCACTGTTGTATTTCACTACTTTCTTCTTCTCACGAATTGTAAATAGAAGAAGGTTATGTATAAATATTCCAGACGCAGTTCCCGCACCATTACACACGTCGATAACTTGTAGAATGTTAATATTTCCAGTGTGGAAGTTGACTTTGTCTATCTCATGATTACCACTTAAAGAATGATCAGACGATTCATCAATTTTAATGCTTCCAAGGTCTGGGCATTCCTGATAAAATCTGCAACAGGAGAAGAAGGACTAAAAACAACTGATACACTCTTTATATTTTTCATCAAATCTTCGATTTCTTGTTCAAGTTCCGAGATTTTAGGTTCGATTTTATTGATTTCCATCAGGCATTGCTGCTCGGATCCGTGATCTAGAACACTGTCTATCAATGCTTTCCATTTTTTAACGGCGTTTCTGTAGGAAGAAAAAATATCTAACTCGTCTTTTAATTTAATTTCAATTTGCTTCTTGGTTGAGGTCAACTCGACTATCAGGGTTTCTTCTATACTGTCTATATGCTTTAAAATTCCCGTTTTCATATCAGTCACTCTTGTCTTAATCTCTTCTGTTGAATTCTCAACATCAGTTGAATTTTTATTTCGATCATCAATAATTTCACCTAACCGAATAACGTACTCCCTTAGTCTTTGTGATAAACCAGACGCTTTCGTTGACTGTTTGATACCGGACGCGGCTTTTTGTATTGAAGTGACATTTTCACATTTACGATGTAAAAGTGTAGCACAAGACGTGCAACAAGGTTGAGAATGATCCAAACAATAAAATTCGACGATCTTCTCTGGATGCTCTTCACAACTTTGTACCTCACCTACTACGAAAGGTGTACTCCCCGACTGCATTTCGTGAATGTTGAGAAGTTTATGCCTTGCTAACATCTTAAAATTTTTGTGATATTTCTCGCATTGGTCACAGAAAGCCTCCTCACAAATCGTACACCAGCTTTTTGCTTTTGTACTTTCCTTGTTTAATTGACACGAATCGCACATTTTTTCTGCCTTTTGAATGACTCGTTTATCTAACATTGATGTAACAAAATGATTGGTTGGGAGCGATGGCGCCCACGATTCTAGCTTTTCTAATGTGTCTCCTACTGATACAAGTTTTCGACATACAGGACATTTAAATCCCTCGGTTATCTTTCTTTTTTCCACAGATGACACAATATATGTATTAATACACGGTTCACAGAACGTATGAAGACATGGTAGATACTTCGGAACTTTGAATATTTCCAAACAAATCGTGCAAGTTAACAAGTCATTGAAATGTTCAATATCCTTAGTGTGTGTCGCCATTATTAAAATAAACTGTGACCGATAATACTTCCTTGTGTGCGTGTAGACATAGTTATTGATTAACAGTGTGTTTACCAACTTGCGACAGGTAGATTAGATTAACAGTACAATCAGCAAACTTTTTTTACAAGTACAAAAGTACTACTAAAGTGCAAGGAATTTACAAGTTAAATTCATTATTTTGTCATTGTTACATTTCATCTGAACATTTGTGTGTATTTATATGGTTTTTCTTTTTTTTTTTTTTTGTTGTATTTTCTTTATCATTTTCATTATTTTCAAATTATTTGTTCCATTCTTTCTTCGTTATGTAATAATTCATTCATTTCTGTTCCATATCATTGCAACATACCATGCTATGTTTATGAAATTGTTAATTGTAGTTGTTACTTTTACATGTTTAAGAAAGCATATCTTTTGTTGTTTGGATGTACAAGTACCCTGCCACGTCCACTTGTATTTTTGTCCATCTGATGAGTTAAGCCTTTTTCAACTGATTTTTATAGTTCGTTCTTATGTTGTACTGTTATATCACTGTCCCAGGTTAGGGGAGGTTGGGATCCCGCTAACATGTTTAACCCCGCCACATTATGTATGTATGTGCCTGTCCCAAGTCAGGACCCTGTAGTTCAGTGGTTGTCGTTTGTTTATGTGTTACATATTTGTTTTTCGTTCATTTTTTGTACATAAATAAGGCCGTTAGTTTTCTCGTTTGAATTGTTTTACACTGTCATTTCGGGGCCTTTTATAGCTGACTATGCGGTATGGGCATTGCTCATTGTTGAAGGCCGTACGGTGACCTATAGTTGTTAATTTCTATGTCATTTTGGTCTCTTTTGGAAAGTTGTCTCATTGGCAATCATACCACATCTTCTTTTTATATATCAATATGTACAGCTTGTTTCTGAATCCTGTATTAAAGTGTATTGTTGTATTATGATAAATGTGTGATGATGACGAATAAATATGCTTAAACTAACAATGCTTTAGTTGAAATTTGTTTGAAAGCGAATTTGCTGTTCAAAAATATTCAGTTGGTTATTAAAAATTCTGTAGTTCTGAACCCTACAAACCCAATTGTAAACTAACTTTTTATACCTAACTTTGAGGAATTTTGTGTAAATTTTCTATCTGTATTGCTAGTTTAGAAATTTACGATTATTTGCATAATTTTTCACATTTGTCTTTAATTCTAAATGTCATGTACTCAATTCTGAAGATTTCTACCGGTTTTATTTTACCTTTCAGCATTTTTGTAAAAGTTTTTATATATTGTATTCCTGTGAAAATTGCAACTTTTGTCCTTAAAACGTTTTTTTAAATTGACGCTAATCTAGGCGGAAACACTAGTGGATAAATATTTCTAAATGAAATAAGGTTCATTACGTACTTTAAATTTTCTACTACATATTCTATTTAAAAAAATAACAATCTATGATTTCCTGGTAACGTTCAATGATATATAATACAGTTCAGCTTAATTGCCACAGTGGGTCGTCGGATCGTGATCGTCTCGAGTGCGGTAACTCGTTGATTCGGTCCACAGCCTAGTCAAAACAATTAATTTACAATTCTCCCTGTGCAGTAATGTTACTTTGTGAACTCGCGAGTTAAATCTGGTTCAGTATGTCGGTTAAGCACAAAGCAGAATTTTATATATGTTTATCAATTCAAAATGTTCTCGTCCTGATAAAAAAGTAATATTTGTCAATAGTTCATCATTGTCATTATCAGTTCAGATAGAAAAAAAGTGTTACTCTATTTTTTTAAAAGCTATATATATTCTTATGTCGCTAATTTCTTGGGCTTTTTTCGTGCATAAATTATATCTAAGATGCCGTTTTGAATTTTCCTTTATGCTACAATATCAGTTTGCTTTCGGCAATTGAAAAATTTAGAATAAAAGAAAAAGGTATATTTTTCGAAGCCAATTATATTCGATTGATTTTAAATAATTTGACATAATCAATTCTGCCACAGTAAGATGACAAAAATGAAACGAAAAGTGTGCTTCTAATTGGTGGAAAACATGTTAATTATAAAATAAGAATAACTTGGGAATACTTCTGGATTATTTTATATTTTTCATATCTCATGTTCTAAATATTATTAGTTATATAGTGTGTTAGTGACCTTATACGATATATATGGGGTCAGTAAATTCCATATGGGGTGAGAGCGAAGATTGATAATCAAAACTCTAACTAATAGATATAGTTTATAATCTTACCGCCTATACATTTATAGGAATACTGTTGGTTGAAAACAACCGCGTGGAGACCGTGTATTTTTCATATGGGGTCAGTAGGCGTTTTTTTTATTTCAATACACGGTTAGTAGTGGTGTTACGTTTCTTTGTAAAAACAACACGGTGTTGAGGAAAATCTGAAAGGTTTCAACAGACGAAGAAATTGATGACGAAAGATTGAAATAAATTCATAAAACACATTAAAAGCTAACAAGTTGTTATTGTTGGCATTTGTTTTTGTATAGACCAATGGAAGTAATATCTTAATATTGAAGACTTGGTCACTTTGAAAGGCCAATAGTCTAAGTACCACATGTTCAGATAGTCGCTAAGATAAATTCGTTACACAGTGTGCAAGTGCCCTAATACATTTTTACTAAGTCAGTAAAAAAACAACGAAAAGGCAAAGGCAAATAGCAGTCTACAAATCACAACATAGACAACTATGTTTATATCATAATCCCCTTTTATACCTACATCATTCCTGACATGTTCACGAGCGCTAAACCATCCCTCTAACATAGGACAGTGATTTAACAGCACAACAAACAACAAGACAAAAGACACAAAGTAACAATCTCAGATTCCTCTCAGTAACAAAGCCACTTACAACTAATGAATAAATCATGTATTCCCTTACTTAAATTTCAGTACACATCCAATGGATTTAGTTTAGATACGTCATAAACAGTCTGAGGAAAGTGTGATCTTGTGCAATGCTAAAATATAAATATACGTATGTAGCACCAACATTGTTCATAATCATATACTTAAAAAAATATACTTCTCAAGTCAGTTTTAATTTATTAATAACACAATAAATGTCAGAACCGATAAACGCTTAAAACAGAGTTAATTTGTTAAGTATATTTTTTTCATTGATCCTATACTTAATTTATGGGAACTATTAACAATACCAATGTAAACATTAGGATGTGATACCTCGTTTGTAACAGGGTTTCTGTATGTATAGTCTAACTTCCAAACCAAATCTGTATAATACAGTGGACTTCATTCAGACATTACAAGTAACGAAAACAAAAGTCTCCGCTCCCACTGTGGATATTCATATTAAATGAGTAATGTCTAAATAACGAACTCATAACTTAATTTGATCTGTATACTATAATAGCTAAATCTGTGAACTGTACAGCCTCGTTAATCTTGTTAATGAATATGAGATATGTTATTACAGTAACCGCATTGGTGGTCTCTAGCCTGGCTGTTTTGTAGGAGGTCATATGTTCAGTTATCGACTGCATCAAACCAGATTTAGTAATTGCTACTCCTCCAGCAAGCACGCAGTATTAGGAATTGGTTGACCCGCAGTCAAAATAATAATTTTGATACGATTGATTTTTCTTTTAGTGAATATTGTTGCCTTGTGTATTATCATGTTGAACATTCGACTGAGCGTGACGGTCTAGATCTAGAGCAAGTCAGGATTATTCATATTTTATGAACAGGTTATCATCCTGAATATGCATATTAGCTTAGTAGCTAGACGTCAAGCAGCGATAAATCAATAATTCGGCGCTCCGTGGTTTGGTTTTTATTTCAATATTTTTTATCATGTAGCTAAAGTAATTTTACATCATTGGCTGCTAATATTTGGTGTCGAGCGTTCCTATGGAAGGTACTTTAATTCGGTGAATCGTTTCCGACGCTCAAATTTACAAAGAATATTTATCAGCACCGTGTCTAAACCGATGCTGTTAGTCCTCTAGGGTATTTTTTATAACATAGTTTTCTTTTTTTCAGTCGAAAATATGAATTACGAATCAACTAAGGTACTAGCTCCCTCGGACATGTTTACGTTAGTTTAAATCCTGTTTGGTCACGTAGCTCCTCAAGTATTTATACACCCTTGGTTTTCAAATATATGGTTTTGAGCGTTCCTGATGAAGGTTAATCAAGAAAAGCGCTTTGGACGCACCTAATGTAGTATTTTTTTTATATTCTAATTATTTTTTATCAAATCTACATTAACAAAGGAGGGGGCCTCATTAACTTTACTAATTGTTACAATAGAAACAAATTTTTGATATTTTGTGTTCTCGGTGAAATAAATCATTTATATATAACAGGTCAGATTAAATAATTATTATCATTTATTTCTAATAAAAATAAGATTATTTTTATCTGTTATGGACATGTGACATCATAATGTCACTTCCTGGCTGTAGAGCATTTCTTAACTAATAACGTTACGCTCCTGGTGTATATTTTCATGTCTCATGTATGTTTCCCCATATCAATTTAACTTAAGATTCATGCTTGAATAAATACCAAAGAGATATAAATGAATTATTATTTTAATTGGCAAAATAAAGGCCACGGCTCACAAATTTATCAAACATTATCATAAATAAAGATGAAACATTAGCATGATCATGAATCACAAATGATCAAAATTAACACATGAGCGTGGATCACTGTTGATCAGTTATAACATTAGAATGGATCAAGATTGATCAATTAAAACCTTAGCATGGATCACGATTGATCATTTATAACATTAGCATGGATCAAGAATGATCAATTAGAACCATCTGTACAAAAAGAGCACTTTATCAGTACTGTTCATTTATGAATACTGACATTGACTTTAAGAATACTGGCCCTGGGAACAGAAGCTCAGTAACGTATATATAGTCCATTATTTTGAAGATGGTGCAAGATTGTTGGCATTGTGTCGCTTTCCCGCCAATCTTCTTCAGATAATCCTTCAAAACATTAGTTGAATTTTAAGAGAATGAAAATTTTCATTGGTCCAACGCTACTGTGTCAAAATATTTCAACATTTTGTCCATTAGTTAAGGTGTAGAAAGTTCAATTATAGAACAACGATCAAAATTTGAACGGAATATTGCTAATTAAGCCTCTTCTTGAGTCATCTTGGAATTTCTACACTAGGTGAACCATGACCAATCATCATACAACATTGGGTACACGGAAATAATATATGTCCATAAAAACCTGAAAAATAAATCAAAACAGCAGCAGCAGTATATCGCCAAAATACACATTTTCAAATCAAGAGGTGGGAGGGTGGTTTTTCTTACATTACATAGAAATATTTATACAAAACCTTGAATTTTCTCTGATGAAAAATGTCTGCTTAGGGAGCTACCATCTGATTTTTATGGGGGGTGGGGCTAGGATGAAAAATTTTGTCCTGCCTTTTCATTTTTCCCTCTATTCGATCCTGCCTTTTTATTTTTCACTCTATTCGGTCCTGCCTTTTTTTTTTTTAGTTTATCCTGACTTTTTTTACATAAATTGTCATCCTGCCTTTTTTTTTTTAGTTTATCCTGACTTTTTATTTACATAAAATGTCATCCTGCCTTTTTTTTTTTTTGCAAATAATCTCATCCTGCCTTTTTTTTTTACTCAAAACTCCTGTCCTTTCTATTTTTTTCATATTTCATCCTAGCCCCCTAAAAATCAAATAGTAGCTCCCTTATTCTTCTTTAAATCTCTGAACGCCAATGCAGACGATATACTGACGTCACAAACGATATTGGTCCGCTGGGCCACATGACCCTTTTTCGAGAAGCGAAGTTTGATTTTCAGAAAATCGCAGACCTACATTATAAAGAAACTGTATCAAGAAAGGTAACTCGAATAACTGAAACGGCAACTTCACAAAGTTAAAGCAATCTATCCCCTATTAGGATAGATTGATTTAACTTAAGATTCATGCTTGAATAAATACCAAAGAGATATAAATGAATTATTATTTTAATTGGCAAAATAAAGGCCACGGCTCACAAATTTATCAAACATTATCATAAATAAAGATGAAACATTAGCATGATCATGAATCACAAATGATCAAAATAAACACATTAGCGTGGATCACTGTTGATCAGTTATAACATTAGAATGGATCACGATTGATCAATTAAAACCTTAGCATGGATCACGATTGATCAATTATAACATTAGCATGGATCAAGAATGATCAATTAGAACCATCTGTACAAAAAGAGCACTTTATCATTACTGTCCATTTATGAATACTGACATTGACTTTAAGAATACTGGCCCTGGGAACAGAAGCTCAGTAACGGATATTATAGTCCATTATGTGAACATGGTGCAAGATTGTTGGCGTTGTGTCGCTTTCCCGCCAAATGGTCACATGTTAAACATGCGACCACCGCCATGAAATAAAAAGAAAACGACGCAACAAGCCGTGGCCTTATTGACTTTTGGTTAATACATAATTATATTAATCCCTTCTCTCTTAAGTTGAAGCCTTTAAATAAACGAACGTCTTTACACACTATTGCAAGTGCACGACTTAAATTGACATAACATTATTGCATTTGTAACCGCACAGTGTGTACACCAAATTATTACCTGTGCATTTTCTTTCATTAGTAACGCTTACACAACTATCTGGAGAAAACTTTGAATTCTATACAAAAATAGTTCATTTCCAATGTTTGAAAGATGGACACCGTCCTTGTGGAATAGTCCCTTCTCATTCCACGTTATTTAAGGATATTTTATATATCCTCCACATGAATTAAGACATAACCAACCAGCAAAATTGTTAATCCTGACCGCAGCCCGGTTCAGAGACTTAATGTTATGGCCTTTCCGCCAAAAAAGCCTCGGTAGTATCTGGGATCAAATTAGTTTAGCTTTAGGTAGCAATTCTGAAACCTTACACAGCGACGACTTAATTTGCCGTCTAAAATTATGTAACTTGCAGGAGCCTATGTTGTTGCCACCACAATGTACAATTAAAAAATCTGGCTCCTGCTGAAATTTTAACAAATATTTTATCCTTGGTACTAATTCGTGCCAATTCATGCCCCCTTTACCTTGCCACTAAATGGTACAATTTTCCCGCTTCAAACCCAAATGGATGCCGTCATAAGTTGTGCGGGCATGGGTAAATGCATGTTTTACAATGGATGAGCCTATTATCCAAACAGATTTTTTCTCATATCTCTCAAGTATCCCTATTAAAACACAATTAAATTTTTAATAACACATGTACAAACTATTTACATTTATAAACAATAATTGTCTTTGATTAACATATGACCACATCAAAATAAAAGTATTACAATCTGATGTATGACCTATATGCAACAGATTTCCATCGTCCTAGTTTCATAACTTTCTCATTAGAAATTCCTTTAGCTGAGGCTTCTGAAGCTGCCCCAATCCTGAATGAATGGGACTTGTAGCCACTTGAATCAATACCTATTACATTTAATGCCTTAGACAATATACCGGAGAACTGATAACGAGACACATATTTTCCACTAAAGTGACAAAGTAAAGGACCATTTTTATTTGGTCTTACCGTTAGGTATCTTTTTAATAGCTGTATTGGACAAACTTGGGAATCCGTTTTCCTTATATCAATAGATATACCCTTACCAGTTTGATCCCCCTTAGAGTGCGTTAAGTGAAGCCTAATAAACTCCCCTTTTGCTCCGCATAAAATTTGTGTACCATGTATTGATATTATATTTTGCGCTTGGCCTAATTTTGTGTAAACCAATTCTCCAACTCTTAGAAAGCCATGAAAGGCGACTGAAAAAGCTGCCGCAAAAAGCAAAGATTCATATGCTGAATAACAAATCGATGGCAACTTTTCAATTATCCTAGCCAAGAGTTCCGATGTAATTGGAAGCCTCTTGTCTTTCGAGAACTTAGAGCGTTTCAATCCCTCTAACATTTTACGTATAATAAAATTTTGTGAATAGTCCATAAATTGAGACTGTAGAACCTTGCAACGAAAACCAATAGCGGTCACGTAACAACTGACAGTTTTATGTGCTCTCCCTTTCAGTGATAAATATGCAATAAAAGCACAATATGCGAGGGGGAGGCGGCCAAACGCACTCTATAGCAAAGTCTTTACGGAATATCTCAAAACTCCGCAACCCAGTTCTATATGTATCCTTCGTGTTCGAAGCTAGCGAGGCATCTACTAGACGATCAATTTCAGATCGGAAATCAGCTGCAGAAAAGTTTCTGAAATTGGTGTCGCCTCTGTCTCTGCTTGTGGTGCTACCATGCGGAATCTGTGCCACTGTTTTCGTGAAATAGCATCAGCGATGAAGTTCGAACGACCTTCTATATGTACTGCTTTAAATTGCATATTAAAAAGCATTGTGTGTAATACAAAAGGCCGAACCAACTCCATCACCCGTCTCAATTTTGAGGATTTCTTGTTCAAAATACTCACAAGTGCCTTATTATTTGTATGAAAAAGTATTCGCTTGTTATGCAAATCCTATTTAAACAATAAAATTGATAGCACAATAGGCACCAACTCCAAGAAGGTTATATCAGCCATTAAATCAGTGTTTTCCCAACCACAAGGCCATCGAAAATAAGCCCATCGGCCTGAAAAGTAAACCCCACAACCTAAATCTGGGTTACCAGCGCTATCTGTAAACAAATGTATTTCACAATTTGAAAGCCATTCGCTCTCACCAAAAGCCAAAGTGCCATTGAAATTCTCGAGAAATGTAAGCCAAGTTTTTATATCCTCTTTCATACCTAGTGTCACTCGGATAAAATGATTTGGCCTTTGTATCCCACACATCGCATCACAAAACCTCCTGTTGAAAGCTCGAACTGACGGAATTGCTTTGGCACAAAAATTCAGAGAGCCCACTAACGATTGAAGATCCTCATAAGAAATTCCCTTAGCTGAGGCTTCTGAAGCTGCCCCAATCCTGAATGAATGGGACTTGTAGCCACTTGAATCAATACCTATTACATTTAATGCCTTAGACAATATACCGGAGAACTGATAACGAGACACATATTTTCCACTAAAGTGACAAAGTAAAGGACCATTTTTATTTGGTCTTACCGTTAGGTATCTTTTTAATAGCTATATTGGACAAACTGGGGAATCCGTTTTCCTTATATCAATAGATATACCCTTACCAGTTTGATCCCCCTTAGAGTGCGTTAAGTGAAGCCTAATAAACTCCCCTTTTGCTCCGCATAAAATTTGTGTACCATGTATTGATATTATATTTTGCGCTTGGTCTAATTTTGTGTAAACCAATTCTCCAACTCTTAGAAAGCCATGAAAGGCGACTGAAAAAGCTGCCGCAAAAAGCAAAGATTCATATGCTGAATAACAAATCGATGGCAACTTTTCAATTATCCTAGCCAAGAGTTCCGATGTAATTGGAAGCCTCTTGTCTTTCGAGAACTTAGAGCGTTTCAATCCCTCTAACATTTTACGTATAATAAAATTTTGTGAATAGTGCATAAATTGAGACTGTAGAACCTTGCAACGAAAACCAATAGCGGTCACGTAACAACTGACAGTTTTATGTGCTCTCCCTTTCAGTGATAAATATGCAATAAAAAGCACAATATGCGAGGGGGAGGCGGCCAAACGCACTCTTATAACAAAGTCTTTACGGAATATCTCAAAACTCCGCAACCTAGTTTTATATGTATCCTTCGTGTTCGAAGCTAGCGAGGCATCTACTAGACGATCAATTTCAGATCGGAAATCAGCTGCAGAAAAGTTTCTGGAATTGGTGTCGCCTCTGTCTGCTTGTGGTGCTACCATGCGGAATCTGTGCCACTGTTTTCGTGAAATAGCATCAGCGATGAAGTTCGAACGACCTTCTATATGTACTGCTTTAAATTGCATATTAAAAAGCATTGTGTGTAATACAAAAGGCCGAACCAACTCCATCACCCGTCTCGATTTTGAGGATTTCTTGTTCAAAATACTCACACGTGCCTTATTATCTGTATGAAAAAGTATTCGCTTGTTATGCAAATCCTCTTTAAACAATAAAATTGATAGCACAATAGGCACCAACTCCATGAAGGTTATATCAGCCATTAAATAGTGTTTTCCCAACTACAAGGCCATCGAAAATAAGCCCATCGGCCTGAAAAGTAAACCCCACAACCTAAATCTGGGTTACCAGCGCTATCTGTAAACAAATGTATTTCACATATTTGAAAGCCATTCGCTCTCACCAAAAGCCAAAGTACCATTGAAATTCTCGAGAAATGTAAGCCAAGTTTTTATATCCTCTTCCATACCTAGTGTCACTCGGATAAAATGATTTGGCCTTTGTATCCCACACATCGAATCAAAAAACCTCCTGTTGAAAGCTCGAACTGACGGAATTGCTTTGGCACAAAAATTCAGAGAGCCCACTAAAGATAGAAGATCCTTTAGAGTGATTTGTCTTTTCTTTATAGTCAATTCCAGTTTTTCTATAACCTCTGTTAATTTGTCTTGTGGTATTCGAATAACCATCTCCAAAGTGTCTATTTCTAACCCCAGAAAAGTCATAATACACGAAGGACCTAAAGGTTTTTCCTCCGCTCAAGGAACTCCAATATCACTGCAAATAATTCTAAAATTGTTCATGAGATGCAAACTTTCCCCCGACCTAGCTTCTCCGGCAAGTAGGAAATCGTCTAAATAATGCTCTATTGATTCCTTGCACGATTGAAACCGGACCAACCACTCTAAAAAGCATGCAAATTTTTCGAACAGGGCGCACGCCGCCGAACAACCCATCGGGAGCGCTTTCTGGAAATAAAAGTTGTCTTGGAAGCGAAAACCAAATAAAACAAATTCATCAGGGTGCAATATTAATAATCTAAATGCCGATACTATATCCATTCGTGCCAGTTCTGCCCCCTTTCCTAGTTTACTAATAGTGCCAAGAACTTTGTCAAAGGATGTGTATTGCACAGTTGCTAGTTGGGGGTCAATAAAGCTATTAACACTTCTTTCAAGTGGATAACTCAAATGTTGTATCATACGCCATCCGTGAGTTTTAGAGCCCGGAGGAGGCTTTTCAGCTACAAGCCCTATCGGTGATAAGCGGAGGTTAGAAAAAGGTTTGTTTTTAAAGGGGCCCGCTATTCGCCCCGCCTGAATCTCTTTCATAATTTTTTCTTTTAATTCAGACTCATGCTGCTTTGCCGAAATCAAGTTTGAACAATTAAAAGATTGACGCGGACCCATGTAGTTTACTTTAAATCCATTTGTAAATCCATCTAACAATATATGTGCATCAATTTTATTCGGATAACTCTTTAAACAATGTCTTAACCTTTCAACTTTAATTGGTGTCTTCCCTAACTCCATTAGCCTATATGCTTCCGGGGACTGACGATGCTGACTTGGAGTTAAATCTGTATCCATTGACATTGTTTTTAAAACTCTTTTCTCTCCGAAAGTCACTCCGAAATTTTTCATAAGGGCTTTCTTTTCTCATTCTGAGAGTTTCTGTAGGTTTTATATTACAAAACAACGCTGCATGAGCCCCTTTAATGCATCAAGTAAATACATTTGTTTGACACATTGTCTGTAAATTGTGTCTGTTAGTATATGATTGGTTTGTATCAAGTGGATACATTGGTGCGACACAATGTCAGTAAATTATGTCTTTTTAGTAAATGATTGGTTTGTATCATTTAGATACATTGGTAGGACACAATGTCAGTAAATTGTGTCTTTTAGGTATATGATTGGTTTGTATCAAGAGATACATATGGGGACACAATGTCTGTAAATTGTGTCTTTTAGGATAAAGGAGATTTGTCGGACACAATGTCTGTACATTTTGTCATTATATTACCTATTTCTGTTAAATTAATTGGAAACAGTTGTTGAACACAATGTCTGTAAATTGTGTATCTTTAGCATATAATTGTGTTGCATACATTGACGATTTGTTGACACAATGTTTGAAATTTTTTATTAACAGTATATAAGTTTTATCATTTGCATTAGTAGGATGATGGTTGATGTAGGTTGACTTAAGGGCAGCGTTTTCATATCCAAAAGAGCTTCATACGTCATGGCGGTATCTGCTCCCAAAAGTTGAGATGTTACACTATTATTAACAAATTTATAGTCAAGGGGAGATAACTCTAAATTGATTGACTTTTCAAAAATTTCCATTTTAATAATTGATGACATTTGTCTTTTTCACTTATTACATAATATGCTTATTGGGTTCAGATTGTACTAAAAGTATTGTATATTTAAATTCACAATTGGTACTTATAATTGTAGTGTATGCAAATTTTATACATGTATCTTTCGATATGATTGATTTTGAAACATAAACTGTCACATCTGTGGTCTGCATCATCATAACTTGTGTTAGTTTTTAATTGCCTTCAGCGGACCATAAAAAGAATTATCATCCTGCAATAATTCTGTTTACCGTAGTTTTGTTACTTGCATCCATGTCGTTTGGTCTCTGGTGGATGAAATTTAGATCCGAAACATTTGTCTTGTATGGCCCTAGAAAACTAAACATCATCTTGACGCAATTAAAAAAGAGGGACGAAAGATACCAGAGGGACATTCAAACTCATAGATCGAAAACAAACTGACAACGCCATGGCCAATTAAGATATGTGGCATCATTTCTTAATAACAATTTGTTTTAAGTAAATATTATAGTATCTCCAGCCTGTGTTTGTGGTGCTCCACAAGAAGATGTTCTCCATTTCTTTTTTGATTGTACAAGATACAAAAACATTAGAACAGATTCAAACGCTAGTTTAGAAAACTTGTCACATGATGTAAATATATATTTCACTCGGCACTTCAGGATGAGATCACATGATGTAAATATTTCACTCGACACTTCAGGATGTGGTCACATGATGTAAATATCCCACTCAACACTTCAGGATGTGATCACATGATGTAAATATTTCACTCGGCACTTCAGGTTGTGATCACATGATGTAAATATATATTTCACTCGGCACTTCAGGATGAGATCACATGATGTAAATATTTCACTCGGCACTTCAGGATGTGGTCACATAATGTAAATATCCCATTCAACACTTCAGGGTGTGATCACATGATGTAAATATTTCACTCGGCACTTCAGGATGTGATCACATGATGTAATATATATTTCACTCGGCACTTCAGGATGAGATCACATGGTGTAAATATTTCACTCGGCACTTCAGGATGTGGTCACATGATGTAAATATTCCACTCTACACTTCAGGATGTGATCACATGATGTAAATATTTCTACTCGGCACTTCAGGATGTGGTCCCATGGTGTAAATATTCCACTCTACACTTCAGGATGTGATCACATGATGTATATATTTCACTCGGCACTTCAAGCTGTGATCACATGATGTAAATGTTTCACTTAACACTTCAGGATGTGATTACATGATGTAAATATTTTTCTCTAATTCTTTCCCGATTTATCCTTTTCCTGACCTGTTGTATATTTTTATTTAATCAACGTGTGGTTCGTTTGATCTCAGATTACATTATTGAGTTATGAAGAAAAATATCTCATTTTTTATTTTATCTTTAATTATATAAGAAAAAAAATCTAACCGATTTCTTATTTCTTAAATACCTCCAGTAAAATACTTCTGGCATTCATCCTCCAAATTTTCACTTTTCATCCGCCTTTAACTTTTCACCTCTTTCACTTTCCAAAAACCATAAATGTAAATTTTCTCATAATCAATCAAGGGTTTAGTTATATTAATATCATGTTAATTTGTGTCTGTGCATTCTCAATTTTATTTTATATTCAATTTGATGTAATATTATTATTATATGTTATATAAGTAAGTAAAATGTATTCAAAGTCGGCATATTTATACCGTTAATAATAACCATGAGCTCTTTAATACAACCGACTACATTTTGCTAAGTTTAATCCTGGTTTCTTTGTATATACAAAATAAAATACATTAAGGCAACTGAGAGCAAGTTGATAAAAATAACCATTGAAACCGGTATCCCAATTTATGAACGTGCATACAATTATTGCAAGCCAGGTGACCGTGATTTGAAATGACTTTCATCTACTCTTCAATGTGAACATTATGAAAATAAGATATAATTTTTTTTGAAAACACTGAATAAATTGTTGCGTCCAAAGCGCTGTTATTGATTTACCATCATCTTGAAGTTGAACGTTCAGCCCAAAAAATTGAATGCAAAAGAAGTATACATGTATAGATACTTCAATACTTGAGAAGCTATATGCCCAAAAGTGACGTAAGATGAATAGGCAATTCCGCCTATGGACAACTTCGCTTGAGTGAGTTGGAACCTTAATTTAGCTTCTTAAAAATTTATAAAATTATCGACGGAGAATTGAAGAAAGGTTTGAACAGATATATAAATCATGTCAGTACCAAAGCAATGACTACTGAGCTGATGATACCCATTGGGACTAGCACTCTACCAGCAGCGGGATCGACCCTTTTACAAAATATGAAAATAATACTTTCTAAGTTTGGTTCGTCCAAAAATAGCAAACATATGTAAAAAAAGCTAATTGAATGTTTCTTATTGTTTTGATAGATATATGTATATATATACCGCCATAATGATTCGACAATCTGAGTTCTAAAATCAAACGCAAATTATGTTAATTATTGCCTAACAATACCAAAAAAGCACTGAAGCAGACATCTGCATGATTTTAAGCTCCCCTTGTGTGGGCTAAAATGGTAGCAGGGTTAATTTGAGCCTGCATGTATATTATGGTTTCCATCAAACCTTCAACAACATGGTGGTGATTAAACTTTATGTCACGTGATATCGTTTGATCGTGAATACGAGAAATATTTTGTTAATAGATATATAAAAATCCGTTCTTATCAGATATACTGTTCTATTATTATGCTTATCACACTTAGCAATATAAAAAACATTTATTGGACCGTAAAAATTGGACAAGAAAAAAGAATGATGCAAAATCAACTTGTTTAAAACTGATAACATCCGGGAGCTCATCAGATATAACCAACAGGGGTAGAGGCAGGGGGCTCTTTTGAAAACAAAATTATTATAAAAAAAAATTGCACTGATTGAAAAGCGAAAAAAATCTAATTTCCTATTTACTAAACATTCAAAAGTCCAATTTATAACTTTTAATAGGCAAGTTCAGTTCTATGTACAAACATTCCTCTATGTCATATCAGAATCGTATAATATGTAGAACAAGGATTTGTATAGTTAGACTATACAAATCCTTCATTAGAACAATATATAGAATAATAAAATCAAAGTTTCCGAGTAATACAAGTCCATGTTATATGAATTTAGCTTGAACTGAGTAGGTCCCATGTACAACTCAATTTCGTAAGGGCATACGATACAGGTTTGATCCCACGATGAATTTTTGACGAAAGTTTGCATACAAGCTATTTTTCACGTAGCCAAATTACAATTAAACTAAAAATACTAATAAAATATGTTACATTAGACTTTAATCATTAGACAGAATGTGTATACGCTTAGACACATTTAACTAGCAGGACTAATGTGTCGCTTACAAAAATTGTGGTTTGTACAAATGTTTTTTTTTTAGATATTATTAGGGGGGGGCGGTGTTTGTGTGTGTGTTTTTTTTTTTCTGAGGATTAGGGTTAATTTATTACACATGTATTTTGCAGGGACTAGATATGTTTTTCACATCTTTAAAAATATATTGTTATCGTTTTTCATATGATGTTTTAAAGACAAAAGTAAGTTAAATGGAGTTTATCCTAAACTAGAAAGAGCGATAAACTGGACTAGGTACGAATTTTAATACCTAATTTTAGGTAGATCAGACAGAGTTGCTCCCCTTTAATATAGAATAAATTGACGAGAACTTTCGTCAGCTGCTATAGAATACAACAAATGTCACGTTTTACTACCCCAAACTTTTCTCATCTAACAGAAGAAGATTTGAAACATGTTTATGAACCAGCAGAAGATTCATTTTTACTCCTAGATGCTATAGAAAACGATTACGAGTATCTCAGAAAACAAGAGTTAATATCTTACTTTATATATAGATCATGTAGATATATAACAAATGACCACAAAAGTAGAACAGTAAAACTAAGCAACAAAGAGCTTTAAAATTTCTAATGTTGATAACTTATGTTTCAACTTCTAAAATTTCATATATCTATAATCTAGTTATCCTATTACACAACAGTGTGACAAATATTGCTCATTAGTGTGACAACTAAAAACAAACTCATTGTGTGACATTGATACACATGTGGACCCTTTGGCCAGTTGGCTAAAATGACTGTGTTTACACCACAAAATTTACTTGAGTGCAGACAAACCTGTGCACTTGCAAAAAATTTAAGATATAGCATGCCCTAGATATATTTAATTCAAATGAATTTTATGTTGTGTGTGGAGGCACTTACTATGTAATGTTTGGCATGAATAATCCAATGGGAATTGTCCCTTTTTCATGAGATGAGGTTGAGAAATTAAGTTGAAATATATGACAAGGTTGCTGATTGCATTATAAGAATCTTAAACTAATCAGACGCAATTAAAACTACAGTCATAAATGCATCAGATATTTGACAAATCTATTTATCTCGCCTAGAAAAAGTGTAAGCATTATAGGCATATGTATATTTTTTGGTAATTGAGTTATTCAAAATATATGGAAAGGGTGGGGTACTCAAACTTTCAGCTGCTCACCGAAACACAAAAAGGTTGAAGTGGTAACACAACAATGTGACAAATATTACTCAATAATTTTACAACTATAACACCACAGTTTGATATATACATGTAACTATACAATGTGACGAATATTACACAACAGTGTGACAAATTTTACGAAAACAGAATAATATCATTCTGAGAGAAAGTAAAGCCCCTGCAAAAAACAAGAGAGCACAACTATCCCTGTGTATAACATTGTGTAAAAATTTCAATAGATTAGTTTAACATGGTTAAGGGACTCTTAGAGGTGTAGAGAGTAAATACTTTATAAAAAAATGAAATTCATTAATTACATTGTCACTCAGGGGTAATACTTGTACAAGTTATCTTTATTTACTTGAAGAAGTAAAAATAATATACTTATACAAGTTAATTATAATGTTTGAATAATCTCCCCTTAATTTTCTCCAAAATTTACTTGTATAAGTATTTTTTTTTACAATCCCACAAAAATTCTCAAGTTTTCAGATGTAAAAACATGCCATTAACAATTTTTCTCAGGTTAGCTCATAATTTTCGATTAGAGTTGAATGTTTCATCTCATTAATTCAACAAAGAATCTGATTGCGCAAAGATCTGAAGTATTTGCGCAAGGCCTTCAAAAATTACCCCTATGGGGCTGATAAATGAGCAGTGTTCTGAAGATAACAGAAAAATGAGATTTTCATTGTCCATGAAATTACACTTAAATGATTAGTAAAGACATCTGCAAAGGACAGACAATTAAAAATTCTATTAGAGCAAAGAAATCCTAAGAATTCAAGAAAAGAAGATAGGATGACTTTTTTTACTTGTATAAGTAAAAAAAATCTGAATGTCTAAGGGACATAACTTAAGCCAACAAATTATTTACCTATACAAGTAAATAAAATACACTTGTATAAGTATCCTACAAATTTACTTATATGAGTATATTAATATTTACTTCTTCAAGTAAATAAAAATTACTTGTACAAGTAGTACCCCTGACTAACTGTTTTTCATTAACAGACCAAGTATTTGTGTGGAAATAGGAAGTGGATCTGGAGTTTGTATTACATTCCTAGCTAGAGTCCTTGGACAGTCTGCAGTTTATTGGTTTGTATAATTCAATACTGGACTCTTCTTGAACTTAAAAATTTATTCCTTTTTAGCTCACAAGGCCCGAAGGGCCAAGTGAGCTTTTCTCATCACTTGGCGTCTGTCGTCCGTCGTTGTCCGATGGCGTCCGTCGTTGTTAACTTTTACAAAAATCTTCTCCTCTGAAACTACTGGGCCAAATTTAACCAAACTTGGCCACAATCATCATTAGGGTATCTAGTTTAAAAATTGTGTCCGGTGACCTGCAAAACCAACCAAGATGGCCGCCATGGCTAAAAATAGAACATAGGGGTAAAATGTATATTTTGGCTTATAACTCTGAAACCAAAGCATTTAGAGCAAATCTGACAGGGGTAAAATTGTTGATCAAGACAACATCTATCTGCCCTGAAATTTTCAGATGAATCGGACAATGGGTTGTTGGGTTGCTGCCCCTGAATGAGTAATTTTAAGGATTTTTTTCCGTTTTCGGTTATTATCTTGAAAATTATTATAGATAGAGATAAACTGTAAACAGCAATAATGTTCAGCAAAGTAAGATCTACAAATAAGTCAACATGATCAAAATGGTCAGTTGACCCCTTAAGGAGTTATTGCCCTTTAAAGTAATTTTTTACCAATTTTTTGTAAATTTTTGTAATCTTTTACAAAAATCTTCTCCTCTGAAACTACTGGACCAAATTCAACCAAACTTAGCCACAATCATTATTAGGGTATTTAGTTTAAAAAATGTGTGCGGTGACCCAGCCAACCAACCAAGATGGCTGCCATGGCTATAAATAGAACATAGGGGTAAAATGTAGATTTTGGCTTGTAACTCTGAAACCAAAGCATTTAAAGCAAATCTTACAGGGATTAACTTGTTTATCAAGTAAATATCTATCTGCCCTCAAATTTTTAGATGAATTGGACAACTGGTTGTTGGGTTGCTGCCCCTGAATTGGTAATTTTTAAGGAAATTTTACCGTTTTTGGTTATTATCTTGAAAATTATTACAGATAGAGATAAACTGTAAACAGCAATAATGTTCAGCAAAGTAAGATCTTCAAATAAGTCAACATGACCAAAATGGTCAGTTGACCCCTTAAGGAGTTATTGCCCTTTATAGTCGATTTTTAACAATTTTCATTAATTTGGTAAATTTTGGTAAGTTTTTACAAAATGTTTTCCTTTTGTAATCTTCTTTTCTGAAACTGCAGTAGAAAATCAATATAGAAAACAATCTACTAATGAACTGGCAATAAAAATAATTGATAATTCTATAACATGAAAAAAAAAACACATTAATACCTGATGATGGTGTTTCTTTCTTTACATTGAAAATGATGTCACAACTATAATCCCGAACAATAGGTCGAATGTCAGATATGTTTCAGTACTTTGGCTTCATTTTCTACAGATTCTGAAGTGCAAATGATGCTTGAATTCCTACACTAATTTATACAGACTTCATCCCCTTTCACAGGTAATGCCTGCCTCATATTATATTTAAAACTTTAATAGAATATCAGAAATTTTGAGAGAAAATTAATCAACCATGCAAGATCTAAAACTTAATTAATATTGTTCAAATTATCAATTAACTATTAAAAAAAATTCTCATTAAAAAATATAGTTCTTCATTTTATATTTTATCAGAAGTTTAGGGAAAAAATTGAATTTAATTGTGTCCCTTGTTCTCATTTCCTGGGATAAATCCAATACAAATTAAAGTATTGGTATTGAATTAATATTTAAGAAATATTTCAAACCTTACCATTTTCTTCACAAGAATGAAGACCATATTTTCAGTGTCATGAGTATCAGTCATCATATTTGTTGTACTTTGTTGTTTAAAAGTTGAATACAAAAAGATCAACAAAGCAATTCAAAACCACTTGAATTTTGCAACAACAAATGAGAGTTTTAACGACCTCAGCTGGCTATACAACCCTTGCACAATCAACTGAATTTTGCAAAAATCATTAATAGGAAAGATTGCCCTTAAATGATAATTTTTGTTACCTTTTGTTTTTTTTTTGGGGGTGTTGCAACAACAAAACTTCACAACAAACTTTCTCATCACTTCGCATTTCTCGTTAGATAAATTTTACAAAAATTCTCCCCTGAAACTACTGTCAAATTAAACCAAACTTGGTTTAAATCACCACTAGGATATCCAGGGACCACTGTGTATGATGACCCTGCCTGCCAACATGGCACACATGGCTGAAATAAAACATAGGTTTCAAACGCACTTTTTAGTCTTATATCTCTGAAACTAAACGACAGTACAACAGTTGCATTTATCATGCATCAATTGTAAATAAAAATATCAGGTGAGCGACACAGGGTCCTTGGAGCCTCTAGTTTCTTATCTTGCTCATGATTATTTTCATTATTTTTTGTCCATAAACATGATTACAGACATTGTACAACTTGTTCATCTATACATAATTATTCTCCCACTCTAGGCGTGTCAGAGGGCTATATCACAACCACCTTGTCTGTTCCAACAAACAGCTTCATCACATATTTATCAGGTAACACTGAACATAATGACTTCATATTTGATCAACAGCTCAAACAGTGATGAGTCATAAAGTGTTAGTGCTTTTAAGATCTGTTAGATGCATACCTTTTATCTGCTGATACTTTTAATTCTTTTTATATGTCGAATGAACTTATTATTTTGTCACACATTTCCCTGTTTCTACTGAAATATAATTAATTTACATCTTGTCTGCAGCTTGACAGTGACTAATTTTGATGTGTAACTGTTTGACAGAGCTGTCTGACACCTACTTATTTATACTTTGAATGTTTAGGGGGTATACTTAAGGGCAACAACTCTTGCAACTTCTTTCTAAAAAAACTTCGCAATATTCTCTTTTTATTGGTTTTACAGCAAATAAAGGACAGTAAATACTGTATAATAACAAAAATTACAATAATCCTGAGTGTCAATAACTCACTACATGTTCATGAATATTATTGAGCATAACTCTCGCCAAAAAGATATTTACAAAGAAAAAGTACATGTATACTGTGTTTTATCTTTTCCCTGGCCAACAAAAATATTTTAGGCAAGGCATGTACTGTTTGTTAGTTTATCAGAATCTAACAACACTGTCCTTTTCTCTTTTAAGGTAATCATTTAATCAGCCAAAGAAATTTTAGCTTTCAAATTTTTTAAGATGTGTATTATTATGAAAAAACCAGAGGATCTTGAAAGGTTTTTAAAACAGAGAGTAGAATGAAGCATTGTCAGATCCTTGTAAGCAAAGAATGGACATGGGATCTATATTTCAATTAGATTGAGGATGTTGCTAAGTTAAGCTAATCAAGTCATTGACATTATAACACAAAAGGTCAATTAGGTACATTTATAGACAATATTTCAAGAAGTCATATGATAAAATAAAACTGGCAACCTGACAAAAGGATGTAGTTAAAAATGAATACTGCAAACCAACTTATTTTTGTGAATACCTTATTCTGTGTTTAACCCTTTCTAGCCCATTTCCCAGCGATTTAATTTCACAACTTTTGATCATGAATTTAAATAAGGCAAGATCAAAGTTTGACATATATTTGCAATCATTTATGTTTGTTATATTTGGGTTATTTTTCTGTTTGCAAAAGTCACGAAAATAAATGGCTAGTGATAATAAGTTGGTTTACAGTATAATGTAAATTGAAATGATTTGCAAGAGATATATCTTACTTAACAGTGGCAGATTCAGGGTGGCATAGAGTGCATATATCCCTTTTAATTGGAAAATATATTATAAATTTTTATCATAACATTGTCCCAAAACTGTTTTGCTTCCCTCTGCTTGGCTTAATCTATTATGTTTTCTAGAATTACGCCCCTCCTACCCTTTCAAAAATCCTGGATCAATCCCTTTATAAACCTTAGAGAATTGACATAATAAAATTATATTAATCAGACTGTTCTGTCATTATTATTTTTAATGTGAACATGGTGAAATGATAAACCTATACTTATCACATGGAATTTATTATGTAAAAAATTCACAATAAATCTACTGATAAAATGCTGTCAAGTGCACTAAATGATCAAAATTCTATAAAAATCATTCTTACAACTTTTATACAAAGGTAACCTGAATTTTTCTCAATATTGAATTTTATTTATATGAATAACATGTGCAGGAATAGAAGAATTATATGATTTATGAATTAATAACAGAAAAAGTAAAGAAAAGTATTTGCAGTTACGTTTTCGTAAAATTTAGTATTAGTATGCAGATTAACAGATGTAAGTAACGATGTGAACAGGTCAACAGATATTAACCCAGTGGCTGCTAGAGTGACTAGAAAGACAGCAGAATGTAACAGTGTACAGGTGGAACCAGTCGTAACAGATTTGGTAAACTCAAATTTGTTAGTGTATGTTAAGGAGGAAATTGTATTTTATATTAACATTTATCAATCCTCTCATAAATAAGGTCATTTTTTTCATTGATTAATTGATTGATTGTTGGTTGCTTATCATTCAGTAGTAAATATTTCATGCATGTTGAGGACAATTTTTGTATTGACATTCTAGCAGAACATGCCTATGGTATATATGTCTTTCAGCTGAACAATTTCCATTTGTTGCAGCTACAACCAATCTTTCTAACCTCATTTATATTACATGTACTGTAAATTAAGAAATTTAGCCAATGTTTATATTATTGGGAACATTGCGATGAGATCGGTGTCACAAAAATAAAAACTCACAATAACAAATAAATGCCATTATTTTTTGAATTTACAGTATCATCAATTGTTACTGATAATAAGCTTTTACTAAAGGAGCAGGAATTGCCCTTATATAGCACCTGTCTGACCTGATTTACACTGCTTTGTTATTGGATTAATAATTTCTCAATATAAGGTGGTTTTCTGTGTAGTGTCTTCTGGACAAAGCATTTTATTTACTTCTTGATGCTCATTTATGACTATATTATATCATGTATATATATTATTGCTATTTTTCTTATCAAGCGACAGGAATCTAATCAAGGACTGGTACATCTAATGCTGTTTAACTCTCTTATTTTATGTTATCAGGTGACAGGATTACTACCAAGATTATATAAGAGTGTAGATGTACTACTATTTAATCCTCCTTATGTTGTGACTCCTCCTGAAGAGGTAATTAGGACTTTAATTATTCCTCTATAAATATATTTATTGGTTACTTTCAATACATCACCTAGGAGTTGATACAATTTACCACAACTGATACCAATTTGAACAGACTGACCTAATAAATAACATTTGCAAAATAATCACTTCTAATTACCTCAAGTATTTCTATTGTTCTCCTACAACATTTTTTATTCATTTCTTTTAGTGGTTGAGTGTATTCTGATTTGTGCTAATTGGCAAGTTAACATTAATTTTATGATCTTAAGGTAGATAACTGCATACTGCCATCTTGGATTCTAAAATAGCAGCACACAGTCGGTTAAGTTCTTAGCCTACATCTGCAAATTTTGAGACAGAATAGCAATTTATGTGTAAGACTGTTTGTATAAATAAAGAAAAATAAGTGATTTATTTTACAAATACGAAATATTTATTTTTTTTTTCAAATTTTCAACTTAGCCATATAAGGGAGATAACTCTCATAGTAAAATTTATAATGGAGCGTAAATAAATTTTAATTTTGTCTAGCCTTGACAGAGTCAATAGGTATTCTGTTTCTGGCACAGTGTTTAGCCCTGTACCTTCAATCATGTTTCATTGACATTCAATATTTGCACAACCTACCTGTAAAAGTATTGCTATTTTAATTTCAACATTTGCATTATCAAAGTCAGTCTTTACAATAGACTTTTGAATCTAAAGGCCCAAAGCTGATTTCTAAGAAAAAATTTTAGTTAGATTATATTGGCCTGTGGAGATGATTTTTACAGGCCTAACAGAAGTTTTACAAGCCTGGACTGTGGTTGAGTGCGAAGACTGCAAAATAACAAAAAGGCGAGACATATCTCTGTGTTAACAGTTTATTTGGTTGTAGCAAGAAAATAAGTTTGGTGACACCATTTTTTGTTTTTATAAGACCGCAAAAATTTTTTGGGGTTCGTATGATGTCTGCGTCATCGTCGTCCAAAGACACAATTTGGTTTCCGGACAATAACCTAAGTTTAAGTGAATGGACCTTTATGAAATTTTACAAGAATGTTCAATACCACAAAAGGAAGGTTGGGATTGATTTTGGGGGTTACTGTACCAACAGTTTAGGAATTAGGGGTCAAAAAAGAAGCATTTTTGTAGTTTCTGGACAATAACTTGTGTGTAAGTGTATGGATCTCTCTAAAATTGTACCACAATGTTTCAAATCACAAAGGTAAGACTGGGATTCAGTTTGGGGGTAATTGCCCCAAACATGCAGGAATTAGGGGCAAAAGGGCCAAAACAAGCATTTTCTAGGTGCCAGACAATAACTTGTGTGTATGGATCTCTAAAATTGTACTACAAAGTTTCTTACTACAAAGGGAAGGCTGGGATTGAGTTTGGGGGTAATTGCTCCAAAGGGGGGGGTCAAAAAGTTTGGGTTTTGGGGATTTTTTTTCCAATTTTATTTTCTTCAAAATTTTTCAAATTTCAAATTTTTTGAGAATTCAAGAAGAAATCTTCAGTTGCACAGTATTGCGCAATAGATTTTAAAGATCTTTGACCACATTTATTTTGTGTCAGAAACCCATGTTATGTCAAAAATTTGATCACAATCCAAATTCAGACAGTATCAAGCTTGAATATGGTGTCCAAATTTGCCCCAACTGTTCAGGGTTCGACCTCTGCCGTCGTATCAAGCTGCGCTCAGCTAAGCATTTTATTATTTTCTAAAAGTATACTATAAAACCTATTATCTCATATCTACCTGATAGATTTATTTCTATTCTCAAAAAAGTATTTTTTCAGGAATAATCTATGCAATTTTGGCTAACTTTGCACAACTTATAGCTTGAAAAATAGCACTGTGACCATACTTATTACATTTTTGAAAAAAGCATGGCATCTACCATTTTTGCAAAGTATAAGAAAATTCTATCTGAGGAAATATTTAGTGATGACTCACCTTAATAACAAGGATTGTCAGTTTTCCTGCCAAAGGTTGTTGTTCTTTCCAGGTACTCAGCTTCCTGCACCATTAAAACTGGCTGTCATGAAACACAAACCTTCAAATGTTCTCTCCAGGTACTCAGCTTCCTCCACCATTAAAAACAGGCTGCCATGAAACACAAACCTTCAAATGTTCTCTCCAGGTACTCAGCTTCCTCCGCCATTAAAAACTGGCTGTCATGAAACACCAACCTTCAAATGTTCTCTCCAGGTACTCAGCTTCCTCCACCATTAAAAACTGGCTGTCATGAAACACCAACCTTCAAATGTTCTCTCCAGGTACTCAGCTTCCTCCACCATTAAAACTGGCTGTCATGAAACACAAACCTTCAAATGTTCTCTCCAGGTACTCTGCTTTCTCCGCCATTAAAACTGGCTGTCATGAAACACAAACCTTCAAATGTTCTCTCCAGGTACTCAGCTTCCTCCACCATTAAAAACTGGCTGTCATGAAACACAAACCTTCAAATGTTCTCTCCAGGTACTCGGCTTCCTCCACCATTAAAACTGGCTGTCATGAAACACCAACCTTCAAATGTTCTCTCCAGGTACTCAGCTTCCTCCGTCATTAAAACTGGCTGTCATGAAACACCAACCTTCAAATGTTCTCTCCAGGTACTCGGCTTCCTCCACCATTAAAAACTGGCTGTCATGAAACACCAACCTTCAAATGTTCTCTCCAGGTACTCAGCTTCCTCCGCCATTAAAAACTGGCTGTCATGAAACACCAACCTTCAAATGTTCTCTCCAGGTACTCAGCTTCCTCCACCATTAAAAACTGGCTGTCATGAAACACCAACCTTCAAATGTTCTCTCCAGGTACTCAGCTTCCTCCACCATTAAAAACTGGCTGTCATGAAACACAAACCTTCAAATGTTCTCTCCAGGTACTCAGCTTCCTCTGCCATTAAAAACTGGCTGTCATGAAACACAAACCTTCAAATGTTCTCTCCAGGTACTCAGCTTCCTCCACCATTAAAAACTGGCTGTCATGAAACACAAACCTTCAAATGTTCTCTCCAGGTACTCAGCTTCCTCCACCATTAAAAACTGGCTGTCATGAAACACCAACCTTCAAATGTTCTCTCCAGGTACTCAGCTTCCTCCGCCATTAAAAACTGGCGGTCATGAAACACAAACCATCAAACAAACAAAAACAATTCAAATTATATATGTAACCAAACCCTTTATACAGTCGTACTCATGATGACCTGATAATTGTCCATCTGTCACCAAAGGAAATTTTTTGAGTTTAGGCTGTGAAAATAGATACAAGAATATGAACATGATGAAGTGTGGTGTTATTATGTTTGTTTGTTTGTTTGTTTGATAGGTTGGTAGTAATTCTATAGAAGCATCATGGGCAGGTGGTACTGATGGACGACAAGTCATGAACAGATTATTTCCCAAGGTCAAGGATATCTTATCACCAAAGGGAGTCTTCTATCTGGTTATAATTAAAGAGAATAATCAAGGTGTTTACATAGTTAGAATTACAACTTTATGGGATTGATGCAAATGATTTATTTTTGTGATTTGACAGTCAGGGGTACTACTTGTACAAGTAATCTTTATTTACTTGAAGAATTAAAAAAATATACTTATATAAGTTAATTATAATGTTTGAATAATCTCCCTTAATTTTCTCAAAATTTACTTACAATTCCACAAAAATTCTCAAGTTTTGAGATGTAAATACATGCCTTTAATGATTTTTCCCAGGTTAGCTCATATTTTTCATTAGAGTTCAATGTTTCAACTCATTAATTCAACAAAGAAACTGATTGCACAAAGATCTTAAGTATTTGCGCAAGGCCTTCAAAATTGCCCTTGGGGGCTTGTAAATGAGCAGTGTTCTGAAGATAACAGACAAATGAGATTTTCATTGTCCATGAAATTACACTTACATGATTAGTAAAGACATCTGCAAAGGACAGACAATTTAAAATTCTATTAGAACAAAGAAGTCCTAAGAATTCAAGAAAAGAAGATAGGATGACTTTTTTACTTATATAAGTAAAAAAATCTGAATGTCTAAGGGACATAACTAAGCCAAAAAATTATTTACCTATACAAGTAAATAAAATACACTTGTATAAGTATCCTACAAATTTACTTATATAAGTATATTAATATTACTTCTTCAAGTAAATAAAATTACTTCTACAAGTAGTACCCTGACTGTTTGAAAATACGGAACTTAAAACGTAGCAAATATTTAAAACTTTTATCGTCTCTCCATACAAAAGCATCAAATAAAATTAATCCCTGCATATTATCTTATAATGACCAATCGTTAAAGTAAGTATCCACGAAAAAAGTTGGTTTACAGAAATAGAACCAATAAAATTTTAGGCACTTTTGCGTTATGTCTGATTGCACTTTGTATTGGCTTATTTTTAAGCAAGTATTTTGTTTTAGTTTGTGCAGAAATTTAGAGGAAAAGGGCACACATTCTCTTTTATGAGATTTCTTATTGACCCCGTGAAATAAAATCATATACATTAAAATTTAATAAGAAATCACATGAAAAATGATATCATTTAAGCAACAATTTATGGGTTTTAACTTTGCTTGATATCTGGTTATATATTAACTTGGTTCCAAAGAAAATGTTGGTTTTAGAGGACTATATAAATCAAGGACTTATAAATTTTCTTTATCTTGAAAAAATTCTTTAACATGTTTAATATCCAAAGTTGCTACTGTTGACCATAATTAATGCATTTTCAATATTTATGCTATAAGAAAAACAAATATTGTTCTGCAATGTACACTGTTAAGATTATTTTGGTTACCTTTTCTTTATTTTCATGTCATTTAAAAGCTGAATTAATAAAGCAATGTACACTGTAAAGATTTTTTGGTGACCTTTTCCTTCCTTTCATGTTATTTAAAAGCCATTATTAGAATTAAGTTTTTATTTACAGTTTATAGGAAATTTACTCTTGATTCAATCTTCAAAACATATATTAAAATTACATTGCCAAAAGGAAAGTGAAAGGAAATTTATCTATCTATAAAACATGTTTTGATTGGTTTAAGTTTTCATTCAACAGTCATCTAGCCAATCAGAACACATGTAACATAATATGTATCATCTGGGTTCCTGTTTAAACAGAAGCCATGGATAACAGTATAGATTTTATGGGAAAAATGTTTTTGTGACGATCTTTTGCTGGCTTGATTCAAAGTCGCCACAGAAGAGTCACTCGCCACAAGGCGAGTTTTATTGAATCTGGACTCGCCAAACACGGTTCTTACTCGCATTTGGCGAGTTGGCGGGAGGTTTCACACACTGCATTAATCTGTGTACTTGCTATTTCTAAATGAAGCATATATAGTATTAATGAATCAATTATTTTTACAGATGACATAGAGAAGATAATGCTGAATGAAGGCTTTAAAATGGAAAACATAATTACGAGGAGAACTGGACCTGAGTTACTATCTGTCTTAAAATTCACTAGGTTAACTAGATAGTGCATTATAATCCATGTGGTAGGCTCGCCATTATGTGGTCAGAGTTACAGTAGTGCATTATAATCCACAATGAAGACTCACCATTGTGGGGTCCAGAGTTACAGCGGTGCATTATAATCCACAGAGAAGGCTCATCATTATTGGGTCAGAGTTACAGTTGACATCATAAAGATCATAACGGATTCAGTATTTCAGTGCACTTTTCTGCCAGGTTCTCGTGAATATACCACAACCACTGGTTGTAAAACACTGGTTCTGGCAGTGGTTTGCTGCCTTTAGGATTTAGGTGTAGAGGCAGATTTAATGTTCATTGTTGAAAAAAGAAAACTGCATTGTTATAGCCTTTTATCTCAAAAAGCAAGAGAAATTTGATGCAGAGATTTTACAGCAATCTCCTTGAAAGATAACAACATTAAAACTTGATGGTTGATTCCATCTGTCGTGACCTCAATATGCTAATTTTGCATGCAATAGTTTATAAACTTGTAATCTGGTACTGATGAACTAGTCCAAGTTACAATCAGCTATTTATATTGTAATACAGAATACAAAAGGAAATTCTATTAAAATGTCATGATGAAGAACTAACTAAAATATCAATAAAATCAATTTTGTACACAATTTACTTAGAATTCTTCAATGGAAGGGTAACTTAAGATAATGTGAATTAAATTTTTGCTTTCTCCATTCTAAACAACAAATATCATATGAAATATATTTGCAAAGAGGGTGCAGATCTACCAATCTAAATCTGAACTGAAAATATGGGTAAAATTTTATTTGTAAGATTGCAATAGAAAAGCATGGCGACTTACAATACAGAATAAAGTGATGGACAGAGAGATAATTTCATCGAAAGTTCTTTAGATACACAGAGTAAAAAGAGGGAGAAGATACTAATGGGCCAATCAAAAACCATAAGTCTAATAAAACAACACCTTAAGGAAAAGAAAAAAACGATGAAATGACAACAGCCCACAAAGAGACACACAGCAAACTAAACACTGAGCAACACGAACCCAATTAAAAACATGGGAAGGACTCAGTTGCTCCAGACTGTTCAGCAGTTCCTTTTCTGTATAAAATATGTTATTGCTATACAAAGAATAATATTATACAGTATTTTCTTTTATTTGTCCAAGGCCATAGTGCATGTTTCAGAAATAATTCAATACAAAAGTTATGTCCATAGGAGAGGGGATAGAATTGCTGTTCAGATAACTTTGATGTTGTTAATGATGGAATGATTAATGGTTTCAACTTCCAACCCTTACTGGATCAAACAAGAAAAGATTTTAAAATTGTTATTTGTTGCTTCTCCAAGAGAGAATTAGCATTCAGGATTACAAAGAATGACTAGTTGACTCAGAGTTGGAAACATATGATAAAGAAGGTTGACATATCTTTCTGCAGACTTATACCTCCTTAGCGAACAGTAATTTAAAAAATTAAAAAACATATAAAAATTTCGTGAGTCCTAAGTGCTTTAATGCATTTACCTTCTTCAAAGCTGAATATTTGAAGATATTGGATAGATTGCTATTAAAAGTAATATTTGCCACTGGACAGTTAACAAAATGTATTAGTCCGGTTGGCAGCTATTTTTACACTTGGTTTTTTCTGTTTCCTGAGACATCGGAATAGCATGTTTAACTTAGTAATAGTAACCTATATGTATGAATAATGTTTGGATTGCCATTCATTCAAATTACAAATACTATTTGATTCTGATTGTATAAATTCATTTATAAACTACATGGCATTTTTTTTCTAGTGTACTAAATGAGAGACCTTTTGTAATTATTGCTAACTTATAGATGTCCTAGCAGTGAGACAGCTACAAGACATGCATATTTGTTTACTGATTTTGGGAAGTTTGCTATAGCAATACTTTCCTAAGGCGTCGGCCTCTAACTTCCGGTGACAGACTATCGCAAATATTCTGCTCCAAGATAATGTAGTACTAGTGTTTGAATACTAATTCTAGGAAGATGCTTTTGAAATTTTGAGTCCTTTTGAAAAGATTACAGCTTGAATAAAAAAGAAATGAATGTTCACCGACAATTCAGGTGAATTTAACTTCATTTTGAAAATGATTATTACAAACACTACTTCGCGGATTTTCCATGCGCTGAAGAGAAAATCAAAAGAAATCTACGCGAGACATCGTTTCATTCATGAATATTTCATGAATGAACATTTTCCAGCGTAATTTTTACTATGTACGATATTTACAAATGTTTAGTATTAAATATAAAGTAAAAGCCGAGTGTATCGAAAGAATCCCGTATGACTGACATTACTGAATGCAACGTACTTTTAACATGTTTATATTTTGACCAAACCGTCGGATAATTGACAAGTGATAAAAGTTTGATTGAACAATGATACACAGGTGACAGAAATACTCGATAATCATATGGCTTATGTCACACGCCAAGGATGAGTAAAGGTAAATACCGGCTATGATAGAAAAGTGCATGTTTTGTCAAAACATCGATGGGAAGGTTTTGATGCTAAAAACATTTGAAAACTTTAATTCCGCTATTTAAATACTAGCTATTTCACATTCCAATGTGAATTTAAGGACCTTCACTCGTCCAGCATGCTCAGTCACGTGGATCAAACTGACAGCTGAAAACATTGACTCAACGACAGTTCGTACATATCACAGCCCATGTCCTCTGTGTTACGATTAACAATAACATTTGTACACAAATCGTTACAAGGATAAGGCAGACAAGTCAGCTTCTACTTAGAATAACTCAGTGTATCAAGACAAGTGCTGTAGCAACATGATTAAATAAAATCTGTCCATGTAATAAAATGACTTTCTTACTCTTAGTGCTAGTCCAAATAATTATGACGAACAAAATTAAATGCCCTCTTTTCAAGTAGCAGTCCTATTTTTCTCATATCACCCCGCGGTCGTTCTACCCTGCAGAACATACCTATCGTATTAATGATTAATTTGTTCTATAGTCTTGAATGTGCAATGAAATAATTGCCGCCGGACGTTAAACAAGCAGCAAACAATCAATCGATTTGAATAGAACTTAAAATGAAATTAGTAGAATGTCTTTCAATTTGTTAGAAAAAAATCTTTTCTTCTTCGTTGAATTAAAAGTTAAACTGATTGTCAATAGCCTAGCTTTTCGAGGAAAATCATCTGAATTTGGTATCGCGTGTTATTTCATAACAAAAGAATGAAAAATTGTAGTCCAGAGTCCGTGATTGGATACAGCGAAGTAATCCTTTAATCCCATAGTTCAGGTGGCCGGAAACAATAAAATTCCGAAATCATCGGCCGAGGTTTCTCCTAATTGATCCGTGTAGATTGGTCACAGTTTAATAGGATTCCATCTCAAATGGTATATATATATATATACATGTCCGTCGGATTTGGACGTTAAATCCGAGGTCCAGTGTTTAGGAGTACCACGCTCTTTGCACGTTAAAGATCCTTTTCAACAAGCTCTTTTGAGTGGTCCATAAGTGACCGGTTGTTTGGCAAAATTATTTCATACTGGTTTTGGCTTTGATATATTTTTCTGTGGTTTAAAATTTAACTATTTGGTAATTTGGTTTCCATGGTCTAACTTTTGTCTAAAATCTGTTAGTATTCATACTTTGATGAGTTGCGCCTTTTTCAATTAATGTTTTATAGTGTGTCCTTTTATGTCGTATTGTTACACCACTGTCTCAGGTTAAGGTGAAGGTTGGCGCCAGATAAAACGTTCAAACCCGCTGCATTTGTTTGCACCTGTCCTAAGTCAAGTATGATGAGACGCCGACATAAAGCTGTAAATTTTCTTTTTAAAAATCTCTATGTCGGCAGGTGGAATATATTTCTTATGGGCAGCAACTGAGGCCCTTCAACAGAAGACTTGTTCCTGTATTTGTTATGTCAGAAAATCGCCTTTTAATTGTAGCCAACAAAAGACACAAATCAATAATAAAATTTAACAAGATTTATTATACACTAGTTTACAAAAGTATTACACAAAAGAAATGTCAACTTAACTGTCAAAATATGAGTCCAATCTTTTATCTTTTCTTTATCCGGAAATCTTCACGGAATCCACGGGTGCCTATAACCAAAAGTGCGAAACGAAATAGAAACGAAAAGAACCGAAACGAAACGAAAAGAAACAAGACGAAACGAAAAGAAACAAAACGAAACGAAAAGAAACAAAACGAGACGAAATCAACATAAAACGAAACGAAACGAAATAGGAACCAACGAAACGAAATAGGGGAATAAAATTTAAATCAAATTGAATATTAAGCCGATTATATTTATAAATATTATTTATTGTCTAGAATGATACAATTTCTTTTAAAATTGAGAAAAAAACCTGTGAAATTCAGCGTAATCGTTAACAAGCTGTGGTTTAGGAACGACTTAAACACAATATATAATATTTGATTATGAACTCTATATGTTATACTAGACAGACACGATTAGGCACGGACCATTTGACGGTCCACACGAAAAGGCCAGACTCCCCAAAAAAAGATTAACAATAACATTTGTACACAAATCGTTACAAGGATAAGGCAGACAAGTCAGCTTCTACTTAGAATAACTCAGTGTATCAAGACAAGTGCTGTAGCAACATGATTAAATAAAATCTGTCCATGTAATAGCAAAATGACTTTCTTACTCTTAGTGCTAGTCCAAATAATTATGACGAACCAAAATCTCAAATGTTATTGCCTCAATGCTAAATTTCACAGCATCAACTTTAAAATGTGTTACAGGGTTATAAGCACCTCTATGAATCTAGTGTTTATAAACTTTTTACTCCTTTCGTCATACTGCTATTGTTATGTCCCCACCGTATTAAGTTTTACCCTTTTCTTCTGTTAGTATGTACGTCCCTTTCTGGTACATAAGTCCGTACATCCAAAAATTAGTTTCTGTTCTCTAACTTTAGTTTTCCTAAACCAAATTGTATGAAACTTATACGCAATACTTATTTCCACAAAACACAGGTCAAGTTGAATTTTGATGGCGTCGATTTTACAATTCTAGAGTTATGCTCCTTAACAAATGGAAAAGTTGGTTGAATTTTTTGTTTACGATCTCTAACTTTAGTTTGTCTCAACCAAACGTTATGAAACTTATACACAAAGCTCATTATCACAAAACAGGGTTTAGATTTGAGTTTTGGTGGCGTCAGTTTTACTGTTCTAGAGTTATGCCCCTTTACAAATTTAAAAATTGTGAAAGTTGTCGAGCCTTCGACTTTTGTCGAAAAATCGAGACATAGATTTCCTACATATTGTCGGCGGCGTCCACAAATATTCACTCTGTGGTTAAAGTTTTTGAAATTTTAATAACTTTCTTAAACTATCCTGGATTTCTACCAAACTTGGACAGAAGCTTGTTTATGATCATACGATAGTATCCAGAAGTAAATTTTGTAAAAAAAATCCATTTTTCAGTATTTTACTTATAAATGGACTTATTTTTCTGTCAGGAAACATAACATTCACTCTGTGGCTAAAGTTTTAAAATTTAATAACTTTCTTAAACTATCCCGGATTTGTACGAAACTTGGACAGAACTTGTTTATGATGAAAAGCTAGTATCTAGAAGGAAATTTAGTTATAATTTTGTTCTTGTTTTTCCGTATTTTACTTATTAATGGACTTAGCTTTTCTTCCAGTTAACATTACATACAGTCTGCAGTTAAATTTTTAAAACATTTATTAGATTCATAAACTATTCTGGATTTTACCAAACTTGGACAGAAGCTTCTAACAATCAAAAGATAGTATAGAGAGGAATATTTTATTAACTTTTTTCCTTATTTTTGTTGAGCCTGCGATTAACAGCAAAAGTAGGCGAGACACCGGGTTCCGCGGAAGACTTACAAATATTTTTCAATTCCGTGCTCTAACTTTAGTGTGTCTCGACCAAATGTTACAAAACTTATACACAATACTTTTAACCACAAAACCAAGATCAAGTTTGAATTTTGTGCCCTCATTTTACTGTTATGGTTAGGGTTATGCCCAGTTACAAATGGAAAAAAATACTATAAAATCACAGGCCTTAGATATGGCATGGGCACATAAAGAAATTTAACAGAGCTTATTGTATATTTGATTATTTTAGAACAACAGTTTAAGGTTTCAATAGAAAATATCAAAATTTAAATGACAAACAATGAACAAAATTTTTTTGATTATTGCTGAAAAGAATATGGTCTAGTTAAAAACATCAAAGCTGTGATTAAATACATATTTGAAATAATACACATCTATAGCCTATTTGAAATGATACACATCTACAGTCGCAAACTTCCCAGAGGTGCTATCCAGCACTTTGATTAGATAACACTCCAACATTGAATTGGTGATGGATTTGATTTTATATATCACTATCAAGAAATTATACAAGACATTTCCAATCGATAAAATCCAACTCCTAGTAGAAATGTATTCCAGTGTAACCGGAGAGCATGATTCTTATGAGAAAATCACAATGTCTCCACCGGGACCTCTGTGTTACAGGGCAGCGCTCTAACTGACTGAGCTAAAGAAGTACTTCCCTAGATCAACCGCTAATGGCTGGCTAAATATCTACTGCATGTTCTAAGGAAGCAATCCCGTCACACCAGTAATGTACTGAATGTAGTGATGGCCGTAATGTGCATGCAGATGAGTACTTCAGGTGTAAACATATAGTGATATACCGTACTACCCTTTCCTGTATAAAACAGTATGCAGGTGGTGGTGTAATTACTTTATTTCGTCAATTTGTTGTACGTAAATCCACTGGCATACCTACCTCAATCACTAAACTCTATATGCCAATGTGACTTTAGACGCTCTTTTAAGGCAACATTTCTGCCCCAGCCAAAAATGCCCTCTTTTTCAAGTGGCAGTCCTATTTTTTCTCATATCACCCCCGCGGTCGTTCTACCCTGCAGAACATACCTATCGTATTAATGATTAATTTGTTCTATAGTCTTGAATGTGCAATGAAATAATTGCCGCCGGAAGTTAAACAAGCAGCAAACAATCAATCGATTTGAATGGAACTTAAAATGAAATTAGTAGAATGTCTTTCAATTTGTTAGAAAAAAAATCTTTTTCTTCTTCGTTGAATTAAAAGTTAAACTGATTGTCAATAGCCTAGCTTTTCGAGGAAAATCATCTGAATTTGGTATCGCGTGTTATTTCATAACAAAAGAATGAAAAATTGTAGTCCAGAGTCCGTGATTGGATACAGCGAAGTAATCCCTTTAATCCCATATTCGGGTGGCCGGAAACAATAAAATTCCGAAATCATCGGCCGAGGTTTCTCCTAATTGATCCGTGTAGATTGGTCACAGTTTAATAGGATTCCATCTCAAATGGTATATATATATATATATATATATATATATATATATATATATATATATATCCGTCGGATTTGGACGTTAAATCCGAGGTCCAGTGTTTAGGAGTACCACGCTCTTTGCACGTTAAAGATCCTTTTTCAACAAGCTCTTTTTGAGTGGTCCATAAGTGACCGGTTGTTTGGCAAAATTATTTCATACTGGTTTTGGCTTTGATATATTTTTCTGTGGTTTAAAATTTAACTATTTGGTAATTTGGTTTCCATGGTCTAACTTTTGTCTAAAATCTGTTAGTATTCATACTTTGATGAGTTGCGCCTTTTTTCAATTAATGTTTTATAGTGTGTCCTTTTACGTCGTATTGTTACACCACTGTCTCAGGTTAAGGTGAAGGTTGGCGCCAGATAAAACGTTCAAACCCGCTGCATTTGTTTGCACCTGTCCTAAGTCAAGTATGATGAGACGCCGACATAAAGCTGTAAATTTTCTTTTTTTAAAATCTCTATGTCGGCAGGTGAAATATATTTCTTATGGGCAGCAACTGAGGCCCTTCAACAGAAGACTTGTTCCTGTATTTGTTATGTCAGAAAATCGCCTTTTAATTGTAGCCAACAAAAGACACAAATCAATAATAAAATTTAACAAGATTTATTATACTCTAGTTTACAAAAAGTATTACACAAAAAGAAATGTCAACTTAACTGTCAAAATATGAGTCCAATCTTTTATCTTTTCTTTATCCGGAAATCTTCACGGGAATCCACGGGTGCCTATAAAGTGCGAAACGAAATAGAAACGAAAAGAAACGAAACGAAACGAAAAGAAACAAGACGAAACGAAAAGAAACAAAACGAAACGAAAAGAAACAAAACGAGACGAATCAACATAAAACGAAACGAAACGAAATAGGAACCAACGAAAAGAAAAGAAACGAAACGAAATAGGGGGAATAAAATTCAAATCAAATTGAATATTAAGCCGATTATATTTATAATTATATTTATTGTCTAGAATGATACAATTTCTTTTAAAATTGAGAAAAAAAACCTGTGAAATTCAGCGTAATCGTTAACAAGCTGTGGTTTAGGAACGACTTAAACACAATATATAATATTTGATTATGAACTCTATATGTTATACTAGACAGACACGATTAGGCACGGACCATTTGACGGTCCACACGAAAAGGCCAGACTCCCCCTTAGTTTCGCACTTTATAGGCACCCGAATAATATACCTCAACTGCTCAATATTAATATAACAGGAGTTAGTATGATTGCGACTGAGACAGCTATATCCAACACGGACCAAAACGACGCGGATGTGAGCAGCCATGTCACCGTACGGTCTTCAACAATGAGAAAAACGTGCACTATGTGTAGCTATAAGTAGTATAGAGGAGACACATATAAAACAATATAACAATGTAAAAATCAGTTCTGAATTCGACATGATAAAACAAAACAACTAACAAATAAATTTCATAAAGTATCGATCAAAACTTATGTAAATTACTGAAAGCTAGTTCAAAGAGAATTACAACTACAAAATACAGTTTTCAGATTTATACACGTCCAACAGATTATTCTACAGTCAGACAAACAGAGAAAGCATGACCGGTTTAATGCAAAAAAGTATTAGTATCGACAAGATTTAGAGGTTTCTGATTAACATTATCATTTATTATTTTAAAGCGGCATAGTTCTTAGGATTATGATGTCATCGAATCCCAAATTTATCTTGAGCACTTTAATTACACTGCATTCTTCTATATCTTGATAAGATAACAAAAAGGAAGTTCATTTAAATTTGAACGTTTTGAAATGCCTGTTATACAGATGACGAATGCTATCTTCCAATTGTCGTTCTCTTAATTGAATGTGACGTCAGTGTACTGAATGAGACTTAGCACCTAATGTGTAGTTGCATGAGCAAAACGAAGGATGTAGCTTGTGAAGCAAGATCTACTCGCCCTTTCGGAGTATCGGATATATTACCCCTGTGTCTGGTGCCTTGGTTCACATTAAGTTTGTCTTCAGTCTAAAGTTTTGCATTTCCATGGCGATAAGTTTCTTTCGTGATTTGTAAGTTCCAACGTTCTTTTAATATCGCCTAGCTACCTCTCTCAAGAAGCAATAATTTGTCATCAAACGGATGATATCTGCTTTCAAGAGTGGTCTCAGTGATGGTGCTTATGGGAATTTGTCGTTTGGAAAATTGTTATCTGCTGCTTCTCCGCTATTTTGTGGTTTTTCGTGAGGGTGAGGCAACACTGACTGGCCTCTCGGAATTAACGTTCCTACAGTTGTCATCCTGGCTGTTTCATGGTACACTGGAGCATACAAGTTTAATACCGACTAAGGCACGGACCATTTGACTTTTTTTGGGGGGGAGTCTGGTCTTTTAATGTGGACCGTCAAATGGTCCGTGCCTAATCGTTTCTGTCTAGTATAACATATAGAGTTCATAATCAAATATTATATATTGTGTTTAAGTCGTTCCTAAACCACAGCTTGTTAACGATTACGCTGAATTTCACAGTTTTTTTTTCTCAATTTTAAAAGAAATTGTATCAAACTAGACAATAAATAATATTTATAAATATAATCGGCTTAATATTCAATTTGATTTAAATTTTATTCCTATTTCGTTTCGTTTCTTTTCTTTTCGTTGGTTCCTATTTCGTTTCGTTTCGTTTTATGTTGATTTCGTTTCGTTTTGTTTCTTTTCGTTTCTTTTCGTTTCTTTTCGTTTCGTTTCTTTTCGTTTCTATTTCGTTTCGCACTTTATAGGCACCCGGAATCCACAGAATATTATATCCAATTGGTCACAATCTAGTATGATGATGTAGTTTGTAAATAAAAGTGTCAATCCAACTGCTGAGAATGTTGATGTCTATCGATGTCTAAGTCTATCTATGTCTATGTCTAAATCTCTATATTCAACTAACTTTTGGGTCTGCATTTAAATACTCAAACGGAAATTTCTAGACAACGCTAGAAATATAAATTACGCATCTTTTGTTATGATCATTCTGGAAACGTTATGTAAGTGAAATAGAAAGTTCTAATCATTCCATTAGTATCAATGATTGTTCCAGTGATTTCTAAACTGCATAGTTGTAACACAATGTATTTCATTTTGTACACAATGCAAACATGTATAATAGGCCACACAAAACAAATTAGGCCAACTAAATAGATATGATAGTTACAATATCATAACATATTGTTGTGAATCACATTGTATTGCTAAACTCAAGTCTGTTTAGATTCCATTTGATTAATAAATTCATCAAAACTTACCATTACCTTGATGATATTTCTGCGTTTAATTATTAAGAATTCTCTGACTATATATACTACGTGATCGTACACAAGAGAACCTACTGTTAAACATTTAATATCAACCGACATAAGTGTGTCTTTCTAGATTCAGAGATATCAGTTTCTTGACAACGAGACAACTATCTACTAGAGACCAAATGATGTAGATGTAAGCAAATATAGGTTACCGTGTGACATTCAACAACGAGCAAAACACATACGATATAGTACTGTAGACTATAAAGGATCCCGAAATGACGAAATGTAGAACAATCGAAACGAGAAAAACAACGGCCTGATTTATGAACCAAACAATACAATGGCAAATAACACCCTGACAATTATGAACAATAATATTTTCCGACAAGTGGGACTATACACAGATGCTTACTTTTCAGACTTAAACATTAAAACAATATACATTTCTTTCTTCATGTTTTCGTAAATTATCTAGGATATGCAATTTTGGTTTGCATTGACGAAGTCGAGGAGGTAGGACTAACTAACGCCTGTTGTTTTAGACAGTGTCGTCAAAATATTTGTGAAAGTGTCTGATTCGGTTAGTTTACGGGGAATCATTAAACGTAATTCAATGATATTTGGAAGGCAGTTGTATAAACATTGTAATACCTAATTTCTATGGAGATTATTTTGCCTCGCTCCTACAGTTTTGACTTTGAAACTTTTGCACATTTTACATTTTAAAGTTTGTGATTATGTCACTGAAAGGAAAACCACTTATTCTACCCCATTCTCTCAGTCATGCTTCATCGACTGAAACTTTTGCATAGTTTATATGTTTAAGTTCTGTCGTTTATATTAAAACACTTGCATTATACTATCAAAAATTATATACAGGCGAGACATCTCGATGTGTCAACAGTTCATTTACATTTTAAAAATTTCTTGAAATATAATAAATTCATTAAGAACACAAAATATTTTTGTATTTAAGGATTCTAAATTTCAAATGTATTCGTAAAAATCCATAGACTGTTTAATGTGATTATTTCATGGTGGCAATGCCAGGAACTGTAAAAGAATAAGAGAGGGTGTGGATGGGGATTTACAGAATAGAGAATAATGGACAAAAAGTATAAAGAATAGAGAAAAATGGAACAAAAACAATAAAGAATTGAGAATAGTGAGGTGCTAAAATATAAAGAATAGAGAAAAATGGCCTTAAAAAATTAAAGAATACCGAAATGAAGAACCCCCACCCATTCCGTACCCTGATAAGAGTTCAGCAGTTTAGTTTTAAGCCCCCTCGTCATTCTCAAGTATTCTTTGTAGTGTTTTGTAGAGTGTTGTTTGAATTTTCGTGTTGTGTTTTTTTTTCTTTTTTTTTTGCCACGGTTTTGTCCGCTTCTTTTAATTCGACTTATAAATATTGATTGTCCCTGTGGTATCTCCGCCTCTTATTCGTTTGACTTATATAGTAAGTTGTGACTACGTGCAAAATTGTTCGACTTGTAATATGAAATATGCATATTATTACATAATAAAAACGCAATTCCTCATTCATAAAAAAAAAAAACCCGAATGAATGAAAGTATTGTTACGTCATTTATTTTTTGCATATTTTAATTTGCTAGATGTCATTGACGAAAATCAACGTGTATAATTTCCCACTGTTAAATCACAGATTATATCTATACAAAATGCAATGTAATGAACAGTAAAATTCTTTACATACTTATATTGTGATAATCATTAAAAAGGTTATACAAACCGAACTGTCAGCGAAAAAAACAGACAGAGAATTAAACTTGTTGGCTACCGTAGGTTATCATGTTTACATCCCCGTCCTTTAGGAATTTCGATGGATAGTTTTCTAATTGGTAACCATACCACATCTCCATATTTATATATAGAAAGTTATTTTGAGAAGGGTATGATGTTGGTACATCTTTTAATTTATTTAAACAATCTTGACATTAGCATATTGGTGTACAGTATGTGTTGACCTCTAGGACAAACACTAGCAGTGGCGGATCCATGGGGCGGAGAAGGCGTACGCCTCCTGTTTGATCGCCAAAAAAAATAAGAAAAATATCAGGTTTTTCATACGTATGTAAATTGTTAGTCTATAAAAAAAAATTTCGCCTCGCTTCGATCGGCGTTATATCTTAAATTATAGGGAATTGCGCCCCCTTTCAAAAAATCCTGACTCCGCCCTGTACAGTGTCATGTTATATCATTTTAGCCGTCACTTGGTTGCTGTTAAGTGGACATGTTCACCACATCTCCTTTTATTTATATATATAGAGAGATGTTATTCGTGCGCTGGTGGTTGTTCAACAGGGCTGTAGTATGCGGATAGTGTGGTTGTTTTTTATGAAAAGCAGCTGCCGCTGGCTAGCCTACATATGTGAGCGAAGAGAGAGCCGAGTGAGTAAGCCTCTCCTGCCAGTACATAGCCTCTACACTGTCAAGACTTCTACAGTGCCTCCCCGCGACAGCGCATGGTAACTGGGATCTAGTATCTCAGGCTTCACTGTAGGTGATCTTGGAGCAGCAAGGCCCTAAAGATGCAGAGTGTAGGCCCACCGATGTGCGGACACGCCCTAACTCTCATCAACCTTGTCCCAACTATGGGTAAATAGCCGGTTAGATGATGATCGTTAACCTTGGAAGGTACTTCATCTAGGAGAAAGAAAACTCCAAAATAAAAACGGGCAGATAATGGTTTGTCAGCCTTGGTCGGCAACTTATCTAAAGGAAGGAAACCTCGACAAAAAATCCCTGGACCTCCAAGTAGGGGGTTCGGCATAGGGCCAACAACTCTATCCTGTAAAAAGATTTAAGTTACGGAAACAGCAACAAAGGAATCAAACACAACCGCTGTGCGAATAGGCATTCAAGAAAATAGTATGATTGCCAGTGGTGAAAGCCGCAAGGAAGCTGCTGGCAGGAATGAAGTGCTGAGCGCTAATGCAAAATCCAGAATAGGATTCTGGAATGTACGTACTATGTATGAAACTGGGAAACTTGCACAGGTCACATCAGAAATGAGGCGATATAACTTGCACATTTTGGGAGTTAATGAAAGTAGATGGACAGGTTCTGCTAAAATAAGGACAGACACAGGAGAAACAGTTCTTTACTCAGGAAGAGATGACAACCATTATTTTGAAGGAGTAGTCATCATCCTCAAGAAAGGCACTGAGAAGGGACTTATTGAATGGAAACCTGTTAATAGTAGATTGATAACTGCAAAATTGAAAGGAGTGCACACCAACATGACTATTGTAGTGATATGCACCAACAAATGACAGTGATGAAGCTGTGAATGACAGCTTTTACGAACAACTTCAAGCAGAAGTGAGATCGGCACCACGCCATGATCTTCTGGTGGTGATGGGTGATTTGAATGCCATAAATTATCATGGTGTTCTCCGAATGGAAGGATAAGAATCAGATTGACCACCTTATGATAAATGGTACTTGGAGACGTTCATTACTAGATGTTAAAGTTAAGAGGGGAGCAGATGTTGGTAGTGACCATCACCTTGTTACTGCAAATATTAAGATAAAATTGAGGTGAACAGGACGTAAAACACTTGTCCCTACACGTTATAATATTGAAAAATTACAAGATCATAAAGTAAAGAATGCATTCATCCTTCAATTGAAGAATAAGTTTCAAGCTTTGACAGATAATCCTGACATGATCCCAGCAGAAACAACAGAAGTCAACTCAAAATGGGATCAAATAAGAACAATATACGAAACAACTAGCGAGGACTGTTTGGGTTTTGAACATGGTAAAAAGATGAAGAAATGGATAACACCAGGTACTTGGAAGGTTATAGAAGAAAGACGTCATATGAACAAGAAAATACTAGACACAAAATCTGAAAGGCTACAAGAAAGACACAATGCAAGCTACAGAATACTAGACAAAAATGCTAAGCGATTGGCTAAAGCAGACAAAAGAGCTTACATGGAAGACCTTGCTAAACAAGCTGAAGAAGCAGCAGAAAAGGGTGAACAGGGAAAAATTCACAATATAACAAGAGAAATTTGTGGCAAATTTCGTAGCAATAATGATGTCCATATAAAAGACAAAAATAGAAGGCTATTGACAACAGAAGAAGAGCAAAAAGCCAGATGGGCAGAACACTTTAAAAAAGTACTTAACAGACCACCTCCAGATGACGAAGCAATAATAATTGAGGCAGTTCAAGATTTGGAAATAAATAACAGCAATAAAATCGTTAAAAATGGAAAATCACCAGGGCAGGACAATCTAAATGCAGAACTTTTCAAAGCCGACCCAGAACTTGCAGCTGAAATTTTTCAATCACTATTTACATCAATTTGGAAAGGAAAAATAATACCTGACGATTGGACAAAAGGCATAATAATAAAGTTAGCCAAGAAGGGAGCTCTAAGTGACTGCAACAACTGGCGAGGTATAACCCTCTTGTCAATTCCAAGTAAAATCATCGCCGAAATTATCATCCAAAGAATAATAGATGCAGTTGATAAAAATCTAAGAGAGGAGCAAGCAGGATTTCATAAAGGTAGAGGATGCATTGCTCAAATCTTTGCTTTACGTAACATCATCGAACAATGTACAGAATGGCAAAGGCAGCTTTACATCAACTTTGTGGATTTCCAGAAGGCTTTTGACAGTATCAACAGAAAGAGCTTGTGGCGAATACTTTGAACATATGGAATTCCAAAAGAAATAATCGAGCTTATCAAAAGTTTCTACAACAATTTCACTTGCAGTGTAGGGCATAGCAACATCTGGTTTGAGGTAAAAACAGGAGGAAGACAAGGATGAATGATGTCTGCTCTTCTTTTCAATTTGGTCATAGACTGGGTAATGAGAAAAACAACAGAAGATGCTCCAAGAGGAATAAGATGGAATATTTCATTAACATTAGAAGATCTTGATTTTGCTGATGATCTGGCTCTTTTATCACATACCCAACACCATTTACAAGAGAAGACCAACTGCCTTAATACTTATGCCAGTCAAGTTGGACTTAAAATCAGCCAAACGAAAACAGAAGTCATGACCCTTAACATCAATAACCAAACTCCTATTCTAGTAGATGGGAAAGATCTACCCATCACAGAAACATTTTCATACCTAGGAAGTAAAATAAGAAACGATGGAGGTGCTGAAAATGACATCATGAACAGATTGAATAAAGCCAGATATATATTCAGATCACAAAACAATGTAAGGAAATCATTACATTACAGTAAGCGGACCAAACTAAAACTGTACCAGAGTTGTGTATTATCTACTCTGTTATACGGATCAGAATGCTGAAGAATGACAGAAGTCGATCTAAACAAACTGTCAGTTTTTCATACCAAAAGCTTAAGAAGAATCCTGTGCATTTTCTGGCCAAACAAAATATCCAATGAAGATCTTCTACGACAGTGTCATCAAGATAGCATGGGTACAATATTAATGAGAAGGCGTTGGAAATGGATTGGGCATATGATAAGAAGAGATAGAAATTCAATCACTAGAACGGCATTACATTGGACTCCAGAAGGAAGGCGCAAGCGAGGAAGACCAAAAAACACATGGAGACATACTGTAGAAGGAGAACTGAAGACCATGAATAACACATGGGGAACAGAAGAAAAGATGGCCAAAGACAGACAGAAAGGGAGAACCTTTGTTGCTGTCCTACATGCCAATGGCATACCGGGCAGTAAGTAAGTAAGTAAGAGATGTTATTCACCCTCAGTTTGAATAATTGCAGTGGAATATCCGGTAAGCCATGGAAGGGAAGAAAACTTCTTGTGGTTTACAGATCGCCAGTTTGGTTTTTATTTACCTTTTGAAAAAGGTAACCAAACTGACTTAAAGTTACTGTGAAACAAAACTTTGTTATTTTTCATTTATTAACTTTTGAATTGTAATTTGAAATTTCTAAATATACAGAGATAATGGATGACGGATTAAAGACTTGTTTGTAATCAATAAATATAACATATTACATAATGTCATGGAATAGAAGTTCCAAACGGAAGAAATAATATCATTTCCACTAGAAGAAATATTACAGTATTTGGTTCGGACGGAACAAAAATGAACAGATAGTATAGCATTGTAAAAAACAAAATTTTCAGAGGAACTTCTGTTAGGATGAACGAATATATGTTAATTTAATCTTATATTTGTGTATAATGTAAATTGCTTATTTGTTGTATTCTTGTATGTACATGTATGTATTTTATCTGTTATTGCTTGACTCTTATGGGTGTAATTTTGCAAGAAAGATTATATAAAAGATAAAATCATAATTAGTATAACATTAGATTGATGACAATTTCCGATCGAGCAAGTTTATCATGTAAAACTTGAAGGACAATACTCTTTTTAAATAGTACAAAATAAAGAGACACAACTTTCACAAATTCAGTGCCATCACATATCCCTGCACTGAAACGCTTTTGAGGTGAAGAACACTCATCCAAAAACAACTGTCTGGCATCTCTCACCAATAGAAAATCACCAATCCTAAAATGCCATACTTTTGTTATCACTTAGTGTCCGCCATCGTCCGTCGTCAACCTTTTCAAAGATCATATACTCTGAAACGAATAAACCAATTTCAACTAAACTTTGGGTAAATGGTCCTTATGGTATTTAGTATATTTTTTGGTTTTTTTTTAAGGACTGGGCGTTATTCTATTAAATATACATAATGTTTTACGTTAAGACATGCAGCCTGCATTGGAATCAATGGAGAACGCATGACGAATAGAAAATATTACAACAGTGCATGTTTGAAATCACGGTTTGAAAAAAATTCATACAACTTTGCTTTAAAATAGAGTACAAAGATGTAAAAAAAATACAAGTCACCATAAGGCCTCAACCTTTAGAAAAACTAATACCGTATAGTAAGAAATACAATGCCTTGGAATGACAAAATCTGAAACACTGAATTCAAAAGATAAATCCAACGGCTTGATTAACCGACAAAATATTATTTGTTTTGTTGAGTTTTGTGGGATGATATGTCAACAGACGGTCGGTATTTCAATGGGTACTAATTGTGCAGCCCTATTTTCGACGACCTGTTTTTGTACTCATATGAGGTAGAATTGATTTTCATATACATGATGATGTCCTGTCACTCAATAACCCACATTTCGGTGAGAGCTTGCAGCTTGTACGAGGGTTGTCCGTAAAGTTCGTGGACAAGCTGAAGTCTGCGTAAAAATAGCATTTCAGGTAAATTCTTTTTGCATATTTGTAATCCTGAACTATATCCTAGTTCGGTTATATCAATATTTGACCAATTTTAAATGCAAAATAATAACACTTACTTCATATAAATATAAGCAATAGGGACCCGGAGCACGGCGGAAATAACATGCAGGCTGGTGTTTTCATATTTTTATTTTAAGTTTCAAAATCCGCCAAAAAATACATGAAACTTACATTGTGACGTCGACAATAGTCTTGACGTCACACCTGCTAAATTGAATGGTTAAAATTTCGAAATGGCGGAGATACTCGATTTGAAGCATTGAATGCAGAATCGGCATCACTGAAAAAAGGAAATTTACGGAAAAGGTGGAGCAGCGGGCGGTTATAAAGTTTTGTGTAGACATCGGAAAACGCCAACAGAAACACAAATTCTTAAAACAGTCTGAGAAACATAGCAAAGTTAGTCGTTAATTGGTATTCAAGTGGCACATAAGGTTTGGGGACGGAAGAGACAATTTGGAAGACGATGAGCGGGAAGGTAGGCCATCTTTCAGGAAATCAGATGCGATAAAAGATGAAGTTCTGAACGTTATCAACAGTGACCGGTGACTAACAGTTCGCGAAGTTGCAGACAAATATACGGACATTTCTAAGACTACAGCGCACCCCATTTAAGCAAATGATTTAAATATGAATCGAGTATGTGCTAGATGGGTACCGCGACTTCTTACAGCAGAACATTTAACAAAAGAATGGAATTGTCAAATCAATTTATTAAAAAGTTTCTCGTGGTGGCATACGGTTTCTAGACAGAATAATTACAACCGACGAAAGCTGGTTTCATTACTTCGATCCGGAAACTAAACAACAGTCAAGTCAGTGGAAAACTGTAACTCGCCGCCACCAAAGAAGGCAAAGAGAACCAAATCAATGGGAAAGAATATGTTCATTCTCTTCATAGACCGGAAAGGAATGTTACTGACCCATGCTGTACCCCGTTGCCAGACTGTTAATTCTGAATACTACTCCAAGGTATTTAACATAATATTTGCTTTTAAAAATAATGAATGATCTTATATTAATAATTAAAACCTAAATAAAATGAAATAAACAGTTTAAGAAAGTGTTTATCAAAGAATAAAAATAAATGATCAATCTTATTTTAATTTAGATGCAATACGATTAAAAGTCCGTTTATTTTGTACTTTCAGATACTGAGGCGAGATTTGGTTCAAGCTTTGAGAAAGAAACGCTCTTAATTAGCAGCCAACATAGAGCAAGTGATATTACACCAAGACAATGCACCGGCCCACACTTCTCTAAAACTCATCTAGAAATTGATTTACTTGAATCGAATGTCTGAAACATCCTCCGTATAGCCCTGACTTAGCGCCAATGGAATTTGCGGTATTCCGCATATCAAATCTTTTCTCCGTGGACAAAGGCTCGACTATTTACCTGAACTAAGACAGGAAGTAATGAACATAATCTTAAAAATGAAAACAGCACTGTTTGAGAAAATATTTGATGATTGGTTAAAAGATGAAAAAAATGTGTTGCTTTGAAAGGAGACTCAGTTGAGAACATTTAAAATGTTGACGTCGTCGAACGTTGCGGAAATATTTGTTTTGGTGCTCCGGGTGAGAGTTTCTTATGATTTTTAAACTGATGAAAATACGATTATTTATGCAGGTACTGAAATAAAATTTTGTACACTTAATCAGTAAATAATGAAATTAGTTATACACTTGTTTTATTTATTTTGGACGGGTAAATAATATTTTATTGAGATTGTCCTCAAACATTACGGACAACCCTCGTATATGTCCCAGTGACTTTGAACTAAGAATTTTACCGAAGTTAGGAGACCTGATTTCATATCTTCATATTTTCCAGAATATTAACACAGATGTGCGACTTTAAACTAGATGATTTACGACAATGAGATGATTTCAACTTTCCAATTGTTAACTTCTCATTTATCAGCTCTGACATACCTCTGCCTCCATCGTATGGCGTATACACATCTCAATTGACACGTCACGCTCGTGCATGGTCACACTTTGCTCCTCAACAGAGTTATGAATAAAAAGACCATAAAATACATCAAAATTTACGTCACGAACACAAGCGACATGTTTTCTTTAGATATCAAAATAGTCGTCTTATCTTGAAATTTAGTATTTTCTGATTGTGTACTATTTCAATTTATCTTTTCAACGGATTTATGAGATATGAACATCGGTTATCATTTTTTCCTCAAATTTATGCTTCAAAAATAAACGAAAAACAACTCTGGCAAACAGCAACCACTTAAACATGGGGTTAAGCGTGTCTGTGAGCGCTAATGCCTCCCCTAACCTAGGACGCTAGTGTAATAGCGCAACATATATGAACAAGCTGTCATGTAAAATCAGTTGGAAAGGGTTTGACCCATAAGATCATGCAGTACTATAAGCACAAAAACAATTTAGTCCAAGTAAGCTTTTGGAAAAAGTATTTAAATACTAGATTCCGTTTAGGTCAGCGATTTTTTTTTTTATCAATATGACTTACAGATTTTGAAAACTCCTAATGTAAAGTAATTTCATGAAAATGTTTTAAAATAAAGAAAATATGTCGATGATGTTATTTTATCTCAGTTACGGACAAGAACAGCATGTGTTTTGTTTCAGTTACTGACTTGAATATCATGCGTTTGATCTCAGTAATGGACAAGAACAACATGCGTTTTATCTCAATTACGGACTTAAAAACATGCGTTTTATCTCGGTTACGGACATGAACAACATGCCTTTTATTTCATTTACGAACATGAACATCATGCTTTTTTCTCAGTTATGGACTTGAACAACATGTCTTTTATCTCAGTTACGGACATGAACATTATGCGTTTTATCTCAGTTACGGACAAGAACAACATGCGTTTTATCTCAACTAATGACTTCAATGAAATGCCTTTTATATCATATACGGATGCCTTTTATCTCAGTCACGTATCCAAGTTACGGACAAGAACAACATGTCTTATATCTCAGTTATGGACATGAACAACATGTCTTTTATCTCAGTTATGGACATGAACAACATGCGTTTTATCTGAGTTACGGACTTGAACAACATGCGTTTTATCTCAGTAACGGACAAAACAACATGCGTTTTATCTCAGTAACGGACTTGAATAACATGCGTTTTATCTCGGTTACGAACATGAACATTATGCGTTTTATATCAGTAACGTACATGAACAACATGCGTTTTATCTCAGCTATGGGCTTTAATAAAATGCCTTTCATATCATTTACGGCTGCCTTTTATCTCAGTCACGTATCCAAGTTACGGACAAGAACAACATGTCTTTAATCTCAGTTACGGACATGAACATCATGCGTTTTATCTCAGTTACGACAAGAACAACATGCGTTTTATCTCAGTTACGGACATGAAAATCATGCGTTTTATCTCAGTTACGGACATGAAGATCATGCGTTTTATCTCAGTTACGGACATGAACATCATGCGTTTTATCTCAGTTACGTACATGAACAACATGCGTTTTATCTCAGTCAAGTATCCAAGTTACGGACAAGAACAACATGCCTTTTATCTCAGTTACAGACATGAACAACATGTCTTTTATCTCAGTTACGGACATGAATATCATGCGTTTTATCTCAGTTACAGACTTGAACAACATGTCTTTTATCTCAGTTACGGACATGAACATTATGTGTGTTATCTCAGTTAAGGACATGAACAACATGCGTTTTATTTTAGTTACAGACGTGTAAAACATGTCTTTTGTCTAAGGGACGGAAATGAAAACATGTCTTTTATCTGAAGTACAGAAATGAAAACATGTCTTTTGTCTAAGTTATGGAAGTGAAAACATGTCGTTTGTCTAAGTTACGGAAATGAAAATCATGTCTTTTGTCTAAGTTACGGAAATATTTTTTTACATTTTATCACATCATCACGGTCGATTGTTATTACTTACATCTGCACGAGATATACGCTCTGACAGGGCCAGTTCTCTTTCGTGTCAGATAAACGCTTATAAAACATTCCGGAGGATTACTTCTTATCTAACAAATTTTGAGAAAAATTATTTGTATCGAATTCTTCATCTATTTGGGATTAACGCAAAACATGATATTCGACAGCACACCCCAGGTGCGGGTACATGGTCCGAGGAAAATGGGTGTATTTGTCCAAGTTGGGAAAAATACAGCTGGGCGTAGCGAGGCGATCATTTTTTGACAATATTTTAGTAAAAAAAAATATTTTTCCGAACAAAAAGGGTGGGTTGGCGTTCCAAAATAATAATTAAAAAAAAATCCACTCACACTCAAAAACACAACTAACATTAAGACACAGAAAAAGAAAAATAAGTACCTCGAACTAAGAGTACTCGCACTTTGTAAAAAACACTCTGATTCAAACAAAACATTCTTTGAAAATGACATTATCAAAAGTTTTGATTTCTTGATTGACAACATATTTGTTACTTTCGGGGACGTGTTTTTCAACAAACCTATTAACTATATTCCTCTTGTTGTCGACATGTTTCTTTATTCGTATGAGACAGGTCGACATGTTTCTTTATTCATATGAGACAGGATTTCATACTAAATTTAAGGAGAGTGAAAAGAAGCTAGTTTTATCATTTAACTTCACATTCCGCTATATAGATTTTGTCTTCTCCCGGCCTGAATCATTCAAAGTTGCTACATCAGATACAGGTCAGTCTGCCTCATATCTCGACATGTATCTGGAAATTGACAATGAGTGTCGTTTGAGAACAAAACTTAATTTACGACAAATGAGATGATTTTAGCTTCCTAATTGTAAACTTTCCATTTCTATGTAGCAACATTCCAACAGTGCCTGCATATAGAGTATATATCTCCTAGTTCATGCCATATTCCAGAGTTTGCATTTCCTATCAAGATTTCCTTGGTAGAGGGTTGATGCTTGCAATGAAAGCTATTAAAAAGAGGTGAAGGGTTGGTTGACCTTTATGGAATATCTGTTTCGCAGATGACGACGGATATGATCTTATATGGAATATCTATTTCTTCGAATGTGACCATGCACCAGAATTAGACTTATCACCAGTTTCTACTTAAATGAGCAACACGATGGATGCCACATGTGGAGCAGGATCTGTTTACTTTTCCGGAGCACCTGAGATTACCCCCAGTTTTTGATGGGGTTCGTGTTGCTCAGTCTTTGGTTTCTAAGTTGTGTTTTATAGACTGTTGTTTGTCTTTATGTAGTTTTCGTTATTTTTCTTTTTCTTTTACCATGGCGTTGTCAGTTCCTTTTCGATTATCCCTTTCGCCTTTGTTTTACTGAGAACTAGTTCAAAACCAACTAATAGATAAAGCATGTTTTCCTTTCAATCAGTATACACATTATTATAAGTACACATCCCACCGATTTGGTGTAAAGACGTCATAAGAATGACCCAACTGTATGGACTTGTATGTGTGAAATTCTTTTTGACCGACATTTCATCATTCTAATAGTTTAAATTTAATTTACTCTACTATCATATTTGGCATAAATTTCTTTTCATATTTTATTATTTCATAATTTTGCGTAAATTGATACATGAGTGTTTTACACGGATTGATTGTCATGATCTGTGACAGTTTGGACAATAATTCTCGAATACGTGACATACATGACCTGTAGCGGAAAACTAATTACTCTTTTAATCTATTGTTATTTCTACCTGCATCTATTAATTAGTTTGAATCCCTTAATTGCATATGTTTATCTATCCATGTATTGTAATTCAGTGTTACTATGTTACATTACAATTAGTATTGCACTTGTTATTTTGTCTTGTCGAACTGCTAAAATAAAACTTTTCTACAGTTGATAATTATTCCTTCATGATTCCATATAGTTGGATCGCCACCTTAATTGTAACTCTATAAAAGAATGAATTCTAAAATGAAGGTACATAATATTGACAGGATGTAGGACCAACAGTCTTTTCATAACTGTAGCAATACATATTAATGCATGTTTTAATTTATCAAAATTAAAATCAATGTTAATACCAAAATAAAAAAAAAACAATATTCAACGATCTTACTACGTTGTTAGATTGATATCCTAAATTATTATAGTCTATTCAACAGATCAAAGAGTTAACATGGATCGTATCTTAGTACCTGGGCTTTATAAACAAACTTACCGTAAAACATAAGGATTTGATATCCAGTTTGAAATAGGAATTTTACATGTATAGCCAAACTTCCAAACCAAATCTTTATAATTATGAAACAATTTCGTTAAAATTTTGAATAATTTAAGCTATCGAAATCCATTACTTTACACCACTTACACAAAATAAAAATAAGGAGATGAGGTATGATTGCTAATGAGACAACTATCCACCAGAGTTCAAATAAAGTGGATGTAAGCAATTATAGGCAACCGTACGGCCTTCAATATTGAGAAAACCCATACCGTATAGTCGGCTATAAAAGTTTGCCTTCATTGAAATCTAAACTTTGTCACCACAGAAACGGTCATAATAAACAAGTTGGAAAATATACCCACTGGCCGTCAGAATGGCCAAAGCAACATCGTCGTACCGTTTAAAAAGAAAATTAACAATAAGTAACAAAATCGTTTCTTTTGACGTAAATCCAGAATATTTTGTGTTTATATAATAAATTTCCGGGACTAATTTTTCGTTATTCAAAGAAAATATATACTCAATTTAACGGTAAAGGTTTTGAATTTATCAATAACTAATGGAATTTAAATAGTTTGGTCGGCATAAACGGTGATTCATAACTACACAGGAACAAATCTGCTACTAAAGGAGCGCAATTGGTGCCAATAGGAATACCTCAGTACAACTCGCCAATATACTTTATTGTCGATTTGTACATTAGATTTTCATGGTGTACTTTAATAGCTATGATAAGGGCCCAGTACAAACGGTACATTTTCATGGTTCTCTTATGTAGAAAATATAGCTAACACAAATAGAATAGACATATATTAAAATACAGAAAATAGACTATAAACAAGAGAACAGTTCATTCTAAAAATAATATTAAAAGGAATTTAAAGATAACTTTGAAAATATATTCTTTGAAAAATTAAAATTAACTCATGAAACAAGTAAAATGTTCTTGTACAGTAAAATAAAGACAAAATATGAATTAGACAAATACATTCTTATAAATAATTTTGAAAATCGAAAATTACAATTATTTCTATCTTCATTTGATATTGTGCAGCTTACTGTTCCGTTCATTAAAAGTCATTTGCACTGCATAAATATTATTACATATTTTTTACTACCGGTATATATGATGTTTGATATTCTATAATTGGGTATATATTTGTATTGAAGTGTGTATATGCCTTCAACCCCTCGGGGTATAAATATGTATTTCATTAATAAATAAATAAATAAATATAATCATCTCAGCACACTTCCAGTAAGTCTATTATATTCACCTTTTCCAAAACTGTAGAAGACTTTATATAAATCTGCAAGCGGTCTTTTTCAAAGGACCATTTAAGTAAATAAGGAAACTTCTAAGATTGTGTGGAAATGTTATGTTGTGTAGAAAGCCGAAAAGTCATAACTGTCAATCGAATCGAAAGGACAATGTCAATCAAAATCATGTAATAATTTATCAAAGAGTTTTGTACACTCCCAAAATAACTAATAATCTGAGACTAATATTGCAGACATATAATATGATATATGCCTTCGCACTATATTTTCGTTATTTAACCTTTTCATGCTGATATTTCATTTTTTGAAGCGGCAACTGGTAGTAAAAGCTAAAAATAGTAAATAATATAAGAAATTGCAAAATAAGCAAAAAAAATAAAAAAATATATATATATATATATCAGAAATAAACTGAAACAGTAATTAATATATTATAGGACTAATTTAAGATAACACCTAGTCCGAGAATATTCCGTTATTTTCATATACTATGAATAAAAAGTAAAAAACAAATTCATAAAGTTGGTCCAATCAAAAATATAGTTTATTTGACTCTATTATTGGCTAAGGATTTCTTTAAAAATAAGGAAAATCGGGTTTCCCTTTGATTGTAACTTTTTCATGAATGACATTCCAACGGAAATGACGATTTAGTTCTTTTTTCACAACATGTCGTTGTTATATCCGCTATAATGTAGCTATTTACAGCAGAAGGAAAAAAACAACGAAAATTGAACATTCATTTCTAATCTTATAATCGTTTGCACGACGAAGTTATTTTAACTTAATTATTAGAGAAAATTGGAATCACATGACAGTAAATCGTGCAGTTCTAAAAATATCCACGCGGAGGAATATAAAAAAAATATTGATAGTTCCGGAAGCCATTGGGGGAAGTGTCGAGGGGATTTATACAAGTAACAATAAGTGTTTATTTCCGATTTATTAAGGAATATTCTTACATGATATAGCCACAAGGGATCATCATTTTATTCTGACTATTGATAAACATTGTGATGAAGTTACACAGTTCGTTGTGGATTACGATTTTTGGACTGTTTTTATTTGTGTCCAAATCAAATTCTGAACAGGTAATACACAAAAAAGTTGACGAATTGATACACACGTGTAGATAAAGCACTTATGACCGACATATCGTATATAAAAAATTCTAATGAATATATTTGCAAGTACTGTACCAAGAAGGACCTTTTTGTTTATAATTATAGTCCCGTTAAAGCACAAATACAAGCCCTCTAAACAAAGCATTTTAGATGAGTCACCATTGGGGGTGGTATATGATTTAGTACTGTACATTGTGTACATGTACCCCGAAAACAACAGGGATGGTTGCATTATTTGCCTGAAGAAACCATGCTTTGAAAGATGAAATTTATAAAGAGAATTTAAGATGTAGGTTTAAATGATCACTTGAAAAAGAAACAGAAACTTGTGTACAATAAAATCGAACTGTAAATCTTAAAACAAAAACCACTCTTCATCTTGTTTGTTGTGTATTTGATTTTAACTTAGGAAACTGTTTTTTGATTAGTGGATGTTCTACCAAAAGTTGAAAATTTTCAGTTACAGCAGCTGAAAGTGAAACCTTGGTATAGACAAAAAACAATGACATACATACAAATGACTTTTTATATGTAACTGTAATTGCCAGATTTTGATTTCCTTAAACATGATCAATTTTAAAACTTAATTGGATATGATGCTGTAAGGAAATCTATACTCAACTAAGTCTTTTTTTAATGAAGTTTTACATTGTTAATGTTATAATCATAATTGTGTTTCTTTCCATTCTGAAGGATTATTTATAAATTAATAATTGTCTCTCCTACATGATTTTTGATCAGTGTTCAAATGAAATAGATAAACACAAACAGTGTTTTCTGTGTATAGTAATTGAATAAAAAAAGTTTTTGTGAAATTATCATATGTTTTGGCATCTTTCACCCCTTTCATATAAATTTTTCAAGAAGGCATACTAATAATAATCTATTAATTTCATTTTTGTCTTTATTCATTTATAAATGCAAGTCTGAGATTTCCTTTCCATAATGATAAAAAATAATTATGCTGTTATTCTGTAAGCCAGTACAAAATATGATTTAAGTGCTTTTCCAGAATCAATATAGAAACATAAAACATCTTAACGGCTTAGGAACCAATGCTATGTGCAAGTTATTTAATGTTATTCAGTCATTAATAGATTTCTAGGATGAAGAACAGAAAAATGTTCTTGCAGATGTACATTTTTACAATGTATATATATCATGTATATACATTTATATCACACACGAAAAAAGCTCCTTTAGTTACAGTTATAGGCATTTATTAATGGGAAATATAAATTGTCAGTTGTATACGTTTATTGGTTTGAAAATCTGGAAGATACTTATACATATTGTATATTCAATGTATAGTGTATATTTATTGTCTTTCCATTTATAAAGTATTAAATATATAAAGATCTTCACAGTTAAAATGAAATAAAACAAATATATATATATATATATATATATATATATATATATATATATATATATGTAAAATTAAATGGAAGGTAGATTTAAAATATATTGGAATTCTGATTCACAAATGATTTTCCTACAAATACAGGAGAAACCTATTGTACACGTATATTTCACACAAACATAGATTCATTTCAAAGAAATACCCCATAAATTCCATTGTTACCGGATATATCCGGTCAAACACAAAAGTCTAAAACACCCAAAGGTTTTTTTAAAACCAATCAAATAAATAGATTTGAAAACATTTTCCTTTTGACCCTAAACAATACCTAAATGACTCAATTTAGGTTTACATTTTATTACACCCAAGTATGTGCTGGTAATATTATACTTAATAATCTTGTGACATAATTGTATAAAGATTTTAATTATATGATCATCAAGACAATTAAATTGTTATTAAATAGTAATTAACCTTGCCTGTTTTATAAGGTTATGCTGTTTATTGGTAATTGTGTAATGTATAATAGCTCTGGAGATAAGTGTGTGTAGTAAAGGAGGATGTTTACATGCCCCCAAACACCTTAAACACGTTGTTTGATCTTACTTAAAACCCAGGGGTGATATATGTAGATTGTAATATTTCAAATTTCCCCTACTCAACACATGAAACATGAAATGTACGATTTAATTTTACATTTTAGACATGAGATTTGTTTGGTGTTTAAACACGTAATGTAAATATTGTTTTTAAATGACCAAGGAATACATCTCTCTGTATTAATGAAATGTTTTAAATCAGAAAGATTTTTAAAATCCAAATAATTAGATAAGTAGGATAGAATTAAGGGAGAGACAGTAATAAATACTGTATACATGTACATAGGTATGTCTATCGAGAGTAACAGCGTACATGTTCATTCTGTAGCTCATTATTGAAGGCCATACATTGACCTACAGTTGTTAACTTCTACGTCTCTTGGGAGAGTTGTCTCATTGGCAATCATACCACATCTTCGTATTTTTATATATATGTACTTGTATACATATGTTTTTATCTAATTAAGATAATTTTAAAACCAGAAGCATTCTTTATGATACTTTGGGCGTTAAATAAAGCAATGCAGAAATTAAAGTAGTGTTAAAGTCATTAACTTTCCAAAAAACTGCTGTGCAACCTGTGAAAATTACGTAACTTTCATAAATTGTTTAAGCCAGCTTTTTCTTTGATGTCTTGGATGTACATAATTCAATAAACCATTTGGACAATGTTTTCAAGCTAATTAATTTCGATATATTGGTATAAATTTTTTGTAGCTGGTATTTTGTTCATATTTAAAGCAATATGTTATTGATCTCTTTTAATTGTTTACAAAGTAATTTCTGATGTCTACAGAGATTACTCAGTATTTGAAGAGTCAACAGATAATTTTTCAAAGGATTGATCAGTTGTATTTTAAATTGGTTGCCCTGTGTTTGCTCAGCCTCTGTTAAACATTTTCTTAAAGGATATACATGTATAGAAATATCTACTAGTACAAGGATAATTGATGTGTTCTCTCACAAACTCTGTTTTCAAGAAGGGTTTACCTTGGAAAAAAATATGCAATACCCACAACCTTCAGTTATTTTTTTTTGCCTAGCAATCAACACATGATCAAAGTTTCTTTTTCTTATATGAAAATTCATTTGAACTCTTTTTCTGCTTTTAATTTATAGTCAAATATTGGATCAACCACACAGAAAGACATGTTATAGAATGTAATTTTGTATCTAATGTTCTTTTATATTCAGTCTAAATAGAGTAAAAATTATCCCCACTATTTCATACATCACCACTGTATTTAAAATACAATGTAAAGGTAACAGTTTTCAAATATGATAGCCCCACATGTACAGTTATAACAATCTAAAATAAAACCTCTTCAGATAGCACCACTGTAAGAAAGGAAATACATTGAATGGCGCTATATAAGAGCATGGGGAGAACATCACTGTAAGAAATAAAATACCAAGGCGCTTGCTGCTATATGACCGTGGGGAGAACACTGCAAGATAGACAGGTCTCTTTGTCTGTGACTAGTGAAGGAGAATTTTATTACCGTTTACATGCAGATGCACATGGCTCTGTAATTATCTCATTTTATGACCTCTTTACAGTGTTTTGTCAAGAGGGTGTTCTTGCAAGTTGTCTAATATACTGGAACATGATTAAAGGGAACCAACTGATCTGTTCTTAAATTGCATATTATGGAAAATGCTGCTTATGTCAACCTTCTAAAGTTATTGAGGGACCTTAAATGTAAGAAATGACTCCCAGCTATCTATCTTGAGTCAACAATGACCCTTAAAATTTAGAAGCTCTGGAAAACACTGTCTTGGAGACATTTATCCCATATTAAATTATTGATATGAATTTTTAATGTACATATGCCAGTGAGGTATTCTGATAACTGAAACAAATATCATTTTAATTTGTCTTGTAGAAACAGGCATACCTTTGTCCATATAACACAATATTCTTTCTTTCATGTTTTAAAATGGCTTAGGAAAGAAAAGAACTTTTTGTTTAAAAGTGCTAATAATTTAGCACTTAAATGTAAATGCATGTTAAATTATTGCTAATAAAAGTTATTTTCAAACCTAAAAAATACAACATGTATATTGATAGAAAATTTATTTGTGTTTTTAACCACAATTTTAAATTAGAGGATGCTTGATCTTTATTACGTAGAATATTTAATAAAGGAAATTCCATCGACTACTAAATATGATTTTAGTTCACATAGTTCAGGCAGTACAGATTATTTGTACTTATATTAACATATACACACAATTGCTTTATTCTATTTAATAAATGGTTGCTTCCTGCTACAGAAGTCTATATTAATGCAATTAGTAACTTAAACATATTTTTTCTAGGACAGCCATCTAAAATTCATAATTATGACATCATTATTGTCATTTGTGCTAATTTCATTAAAGTATTTCAGCCTGAATCGTATTTTACAGTGTTCACATGTACTCGCCAGCACATGTTAATTATGAGTTTTAATGTCGTATAATGAGGAGTTCATTCAGGATAAAAGCCCAGCAGAGTTGAAATACAATTGCATTCCGTGGGTTTTCAACCTTAATTTAGATATAATTGAATTGGTTTGGTCTTCAAAAAGTCATTTTAAAAATAAATTGATTTATTCTGAAGAGATTGTAGTGGTATTGTCATCATGTCAGACATGAACCTGTATTTATTAAAGTAGAAATAGAGAAGCTGAACGTGGTGTCACAGAAAATTTCATGGTTATTTAGTGTCAAAAAGAGGGAGTGAAATTTTTTTTTATTTGAATAATTACAAGAAGAAGAGAGTATGTCAGTTTATTTCAACTTATGAGCACATATACATGTATCATCATTTTATAACCATGATAACAAAAGTTTAAATATAATCTGAAAGTGATATCATTTTCTATTTTGTCATTGAAACTGAAATGATGAATTTTGTAGCAATAGAATTTCATCTTCACTCTGTTAGACTTCTCCATGGTAAGAAATGATGAGTCCTGTGACACAGCTTTAAAAATCCTTAGTGAGAACCCTGATCCATGCATATATGTATAATTGCTTTTTAATTTTGAAACTGACTGTGAGATGTAAAGTCCAATTTAACTCTCACTGTACCCTGAAACAAAATTGACCAGCCCTGGTGATGTGCATGCTGTAGCACTGATTTACATTTTCACAAGACACACATGTGTTATTGACCCAAATTGATATACCATAATACTGCTTGTAAAAGAGAAGTGCTTTGTATATTTTATGACTGTTAAGTGTTTATTTGTTTATGATAAAAACAGATGGATTGAAGTGTACATCAACAATCAGTGATAGTCTTATTTACACTTGCTGGAAATCAGTCAAAAGAACAAAAAAAATAAATAGTATTTTTGAAAAAAACTTAGTATGAAGATAAAATATTTGTTGTTTAGATTATATAGGTGATAAAACATTTGGTATATTATATTCTATATTTGTTTAACAGATACAATGTTGTTTCCCAGTATGTACAAGTGTTCTTAAATTATACCATCAAAATGATCAAAGTCTGAGACCCTTTTAACGCTATATGTAAACTAAAACCTTTGACATTTTAGTCTTTAATACTATTATTTTCATGTTACGTGTATATCGGGTTCTGGGACCTTTGCTTTTCTATGTAAGATCAATTCATGGGATCTTTTTATGCTATTTCAAAACAGCAAAGTTTTCAGGTAATTGTGTGGTCAAGTGTTTGATGGACCAGTTTTTCTTTTGTTTTTTACTATGATATCAGTGGTTGAGTGCGAAGACAGTGAGTTTTGAATGTCCCCTTGTTTTTGCCGCCTCTTTTTTACTGCAGAATGCTAGAAAAGTTCATTCACTAAGTGAAAGCCATGCTCAGTTGCAAGATTATGTTGAATTTATGATGGAAAAGAATTTCCCTCCTGATTACGTAAGCCTTCAAAAGAGATATAATGGTTACCACATGTGTTAGTTTGTGTATCGTACATTATCAAACTTTATCTAAATTACATACATTGTATGTAAGTATCAGAGATAAAAAATGGGAAATTACTGCAAACAATATCCTATGTTGTTAATGGTGCAATGGTAAAGGTCATTCAAGGTCACTGATGAAGTGCATCAGAGGGGGGTTGATGGTAAATGAAACTGTTTGTTTATAATTGTTTTTCAAGACTTTCCAATTTAGTTAATTGACTGTAAAGAGAATTAAAGAGATGTAAACATGAACATAGGGCCATATACAATGTAATATTTGTTTTAATTATTCTTCTACTTTTAAATGGCTTCACAGTTGAGTCAAGGTCATTAAAGGCCTTGAGGCCCCTCATGATAAGTACTATACTCCACACAAGGAAGCAGTGTTTTTGACCTGTCTATTAGTTCTTCTACACTTAAAGTATAAGGCCTTCATTTTATGCCAGATCATGTTCAAATTTGAATAAAAATTTTCCTTCTGAAGGTCTGTGGCTCTAGTCTCCACTAATAAAAACTGACTACCACAATATAGCCAATAGCAGTCTTCACGACAAACTTTTGAATCCACAGGCCCAAAGCTAAATTTTACTATGATTTTAATTGGATTCTATTGGCTGGTAGACCTGATTTTTACAGGCCCGACAGCAATTTTACCCTGGCTGGTGGGCCTGCGGTAAAGCATGAACTGTACAATAGCGCTGAAAGTGGCATTTAACACTAAATATCAATCAATAAACAAAGTTTTCACTCATCAATACCTTGACTTGGATGATTACAAATATTCAATGGGGAACAATTTTCTCCAAAAATATCTACATATTTTTATACTCACGTATCTTGGCAATCTTTAAAACGTGTGTGCTAGAAGTCCTTTTTGTAAAATTTTATTATTTTCAAGCCATCATTAGAGTTCAAATGAAAATCTTAAGTTAATTTGATTTTAAATGATTTTCTTTTTGACGACCATTCCAAACCCCTCTAGTTAATACATTACCAAAAAATGGACAGATGAGATAATCATTAGGAATAAAAGTAGATTTAGGGTTATACATGTAGGGTATCTATCAATAAGACAGAAACCAAACAAAACAAATAAGCAAAACATATCAAGAGGTCAACATACTGTCTACAACAATGGGCAATGGGGGCTCAAAAAGTTGTGAATAAATTTAAGAAACCATCAATGATCAATTCAGATGGATTAATTAATTATATTAATATTATTTTTGAAATATTGTACATTTATATAGTGTACAGACTTTTTCCCTCGGTCATAAAAACAAGATGAATTCATCTTAAAATTAGTAAAAAAGAAATTATACATAATCATGATCGGAGTGAAAGTATTTAAGTGGATGACTTCAGTTAGAATTCTGGTAATATTTACGTGTACATGTTTTCCATGTAGATAGTCAGTGAAAGTATTTAAGTGGACAACTTCAGTTAGAATTCAGGTAACATTTACGTGTACATGTTTTCCATGTAGATAGTCAGATTATTATAATGCCCAGGTGTGTTGTATATATGTTTTGCAGATGTTATGTAGGTCTAATTACAGGTACACCTTTGTACTTGGGGCCATGATATAATCTATAAGTTGTTCTTTATAAATAATGAGAATTCTTAGGTCCTTTTTATGTGATTTAATAATAGTTCTGATTTCTCTTTCATTTTCAAATGAAAGTTTTGAAATTTGAGTAAAACTATCTTGCTATATGTATATTTATGTTTATTATAAAAGAGTTCACGGTTTGTATATGTTGTATGTTTGTGTATTGAATGTGAAGATGTCAGGACACACTATAAAAAGATGTATTATGATTGCCAATGAGGCATCTATCCATCAGATACCAAATGGTGTAGATATAAGCAATTATAGGTTACCTTCAAAAATGTGCAAAGCCCATACAGTATAGTAAATTAAACTGTAAAAGGCCCCAACAGGACAAACATTGCTGGGTTTGAGATGGTCCCCCTTCTTGTAATCTTAGGTCCTAAATGAAGTTATAGTATATGGTATTGACCTTGTATCAACCTTCAATATAAGTCATATTTTCTTTTGGAATGTAATTTGTATATTTAGCAATAAATTTGTCTATGCCTTGAGGATAGAATAATAGTAGGTGGGAATTATTGCTTTTGATATAATAGATCTTAGTAATATTAGCCATTCATAGAAAATGTTATACAGTTATACATTATTGGTCCACACTTTTGTGAGAGTGGACAAAATTGACATGTTTGTGTCCAAAACATGACATTTTACTTCCTGTGGTGTATGTTTACTTATATTACTTGGGTCACTTTCAGATTCTTGAACGCTCAGTGACTGTCAATGACCTGCTGAAAGGCAGAATTCCTATCCCGAACTGTTATTCCTTCTTTTTTTATCTAGCTTTTTATATTTGATTTGTTCGTGTCTGAATATATGCTTGAAATATTTGTCACTTGCTGTTGTTGTACATATTGTTCTACTGTTGCTTTATTGTTTTTTTTAATGCCCCATTTATGGGCATTATGTTTTTCGGTCTGTCCGTCCGTTTGTTCGTTTGTCCGTTCGTCTGTCCCGCTTCAGGTTAAAGTTTTTGGTCAAGGTAGTTTTAGATGAAGTTGAAGTCCAATCAACTTGAAACTTAGTACACATGTTCCCTATGATATGATCTTTCTAATTTTAATGCCAAATTAGAGTTTTGACCCGAATTTCACGGTCCACTGAACATAGAAAATGATAGTGTGATTGGGGCATCCGTGTACTATCGACACATTCTTGTTTGGGTTAATTTTGTTGTATGGTTGCTGTCACAATGGTTTGTACCCACATCTCCTTTTCTTCCAAAATCAAACAATCAAATCATTCACATGATTCAGATGATTCATTGCATATATATTATCCAAAGATACAAATTGGATAATGTGACATTAATGTACAATGTTCCAAATTTTAGACTTTGTCATCTGATGTTTTGATACAGTGTACATACTGTAATCACTTGATAATGTCATTGCTAGTCCTAAGTGTTTCAATATACCATTTTCACATTACTGACTTTTGACTCTTGATTATATTATTTTTCGACAGGTTACCTACTCTGTGGTAGGACATCCTGGTAGTCAGTCAAGTAAGAGCAAACAAAAGAAGTAAAATGAAACATGAAATCAGTGCAATTTGGGGAGAAAGTTTACTGTTTTGGTGATTTTATCATGTACAGAAAACATAAAACAGTTAATTTTACCCCCAAATTGTACAGATTGTAAGCTTGATTTTACTTCTTTAAGTTGCTCTTTTAAAATATTTTACCAATTACCAGGATGTCCTACCACAGAGTGGGTAACCTGTCGAAAAAGTATGAACTTCAGAGTCAAAAGTTGGTAATATGAAAATAGTCTATAGGATATTGAGTTATTCTAGGCACTGCTGCAATCCATCTCATCACTACTTTGAAGTGTCATGAAACATTTTCATTGTAAATATATCATCCACAAAGGTGCATCTTCTGTAGAGTCTTACTGCTTCAACACTGTGTTATTAAAGGTGTTAACAGGGAATAAAAGGATGTTTTAATGCACAAAACATTTGTTTCTATAATCAGTTAACTTTTGTTTATGAATGTATTTTTATACGACCGCAAAAATTTTTGTGGTCGTATATTGGTATAACGTTGGCGTCGTCGTCGTCGCCGTCGTCGTCGTCAAATCGGCGTCGTCGTCGTCGTCCGAAGACACATTGGTTTTCGCACTCTAACTTTAGTTTAAGTAAATGGATCTCTAGGAAATTTTACCATAAGGTTCAATACCACAAAGGAAGGTTGGGATTGATTTTGGGGTTATGGTACCAACAGTTAAGGAATAAGGGGCCAAAAGGGCCAAAAATAAGCATTTTGTAACTTCCAGACAATAACTTGTGTGTAAGTGTATGGATCTCTCTGACATTGTACCACAAGGTTCCATATCACAAAGGGAATGCTGGGATTGATTTTGGGGTAATTGCCTCAAAATTTTAGGAATTAGGGGCAAAAAGGGGCAAAAATAAGCATTTTCTAGTTTCAGGACAATAACTTGTGTGTAAGTGTATGGATCTTTCTGAAATTGTACTACAAGGTTCCATATCACAAAGGAAAGCTGGAATTGAGTTTGGGGTAATTGCCTAAATGTTTAGGAATTAGGGGCCAAAAGGGCCAAAAATAAGCATTTTCTAGTTTCCACACAATAACTTGTGTTTAAGTGTATGGATCTCTGAAATTGTACTGCAAGGTACCATACCTCATTGAAGGCTGGGATTGAGTTTGGGGTGATGAATCATACGGGGTTCAAAAATTGGGGTGGGGGATTTTTTTTTCCTTTTCTTCCTTTTTTTTTTCTTTAAAATGTTCCATTTAAGTTGGTTATTCTGATTTATATTTAAAAGCAAATAATAATGATATGGCAGGAGATACACACCAAACAGGATGTGTAAATTATTATATAATAAGTATTGTGCAATAGCAAGAAATTTTCAATTGCACAGTATTGCGCAATAGCAAGAAATCTTCAATTGCACAGTATTGCGCAATAGCAAGAAATATCCAATAGCACAATATTGCACAATAGGAAGAAATTGTCAATTGTACAGTATTGCACAATAGCAAGAAATATTCAATTGCACAGTATTGCGCAATTGCAAGAAATATTCAATTGCACAGTATTGTGCAAAAGAAGATACTTTGTATAAATTGCTTATTTCTTGACCAATTTCAATGGGTTTTTATTCTTGAATTCTTGGGGTTCTTTAATATGCTGAATCTAACCGTGTATTAAGTTTTGGATTTTGAGCCCTGTTTTTAAATTGGTCCACATTGAGGTCCAAAGGGTCCAAAATTAAACTTTGTTTGATTTCATCAAAATTGAATTATTGGGGTTCTTTGATATGCCGAATCTAACTGTATTTAGATTCTTAATGTTTAGTCCGTTTTCAAATTGGTCTACATTAAGGTCCAAAGGGTCCAAAATTAAACTTAGTTTGATTTTAACAAAATTGAATTCTTAGGGTTCTTTGATATGCTGAATCTAATCATATATTTAGATTTTTGATTATGGGCCCAGTTTTCAAGTTGGTCCAAATTGGGGTCCAAAATTAAACTTTGTTTGATTTCAACAAAATTGAATATATGGGGTTCTTTGATATGCTGAATCTAACCATGTATTTAGATTCTTAATTTTGGTCCTGTTTTCAAATTGGTCTACATTAAGGTCCAAAGGGTCCAAAATTAAACTTAATTTGATTTTAACAAAATTGAATTCTGAGGGTTCTTTGATATGCTGAATCTAAACATGTCTTTAAATTTTTATTATGGGCCCAGTTTTCAAGTTGGTCCAAATCGGGGTCCAAAATTAGACTTTGTTTGATTTCAACAAAATTGAATATATTGGGTTCTTTGATATGCTGAATCTAACCATGTATTTAGATTTTTGATTTTGGGCCCGTTATCAACTTTGTCCACATTGAGGTCAAAAGGGTCCAAAATTAAACTTTGTTTGATTTCAACAAAATTGAATATATAGGGTTCTTTGATATGCTGAATCTAACGTGTATTTAGATTCTTAATTTTGGTCCCGTTTTCAAATTGGTCTACACTAAGGTCCAAAGGGTCCAAAATTAATCTTAGTTTGATTTTAACAAAATTGAATTCTTAGGGTTCTTTGATATGCTGAATCTAATCATGTATTTAGATTTTTGATTATGGGCCCAGTTTTCAAGTTGGTCCAAATTGGGGTCCAAAATTAAACTTTGTTTGATTTCAATAAAATTGAATATATGGGGTTCTTTGATATGCTGAATCTAACCATGTATTCAGATTCTTAATTTTGGTCCTGTTTTCAAATTGGTCTACATTAAGGTCCAAAGGGTCCAAAATTAAACTTAATTTGATTTTAACAAAATTGAATTCTTAGGGTTCTTTGATATGCTGAATCTAAACATGTCTTTAAATTTTTGATTATGGGCCCAGTTTTCAAGTTGGTCCAAATCAGGGTCCAAAATTAAACTTTGTTTGATTTCAACAAAATTGAATATATGGGGTTCTTTGATATGCTGAATCTAACCATGTATTTAGATTTTTGATTTTGGGCCCGTTATCAACTTTGTCCACTTTGAGGTCAAAAGGGTCCAAAATTAAACTTTGTTTGATTTCAACAAAAATTGAATAAATTGGGGTCCAAAATTAAACTTTGTTTGATTTCAACAAAATTGAATATATGTGGTTCTTTGATATGCTGAATCTAACCATGTATTTAGATTTTTGATTTTGGGCCCGTTATCAACTTTGTCCACATTGAGGTCAAAAGGGTCCAAAATTAAACTTTGTTTGATTTCATCTAAAATTGAACTCTTAGGGTTCTTTGATATGCTGAATCTAACCATGTATTTAGATTTTGGATATTGGACCATAATAGGTGAATGTTCAATTTAAAATTTTAAGTTCTTAGACCACATTCATTCTGTGTCAGAGACCTATGCTGTGTCAAATATTTAATCACAATCCAAATTCAGAGCTGTATCAAGCTTGAATGTTGTGTCCATACTTGCCCCAACTGTTCAGGGTTCGACCTCTGCGGTCGTATCAAGCTGCGCCCTCATGGAGCATTTTATTCTTGAGATATGAATGTGTAAATTTTATGTAAATGTACTTTAAAGAAACAGTCCTTCTGATTGGGAATGGCTACTTTTACTGGGCCCTGAGAATGTACTGATGATGTAGCACCTCCTGGTTACTTTACTGGGCCCTGATAATGTACTGATGATGTAGCACCTCTGATTACTTTTGTGGGCCCTGAAAATGTACTCATGATGTACCACCTCTTCATAACTTTACTGGGCCCTGAGAATGTACTGATGATGTAGCACCTCCTAATTACGTTTACTGGGCCCTGAGAATGTACTGATGATGTAGCACCCCCTGATTACTTTACTGGGCCCTGAGAATGTACTGATGATGTAGCACCTCCTTATTACTTTACTGGGCCCTTAGAATGTACTGATGATGTAGCACATCCTTTAAAAATTTTACCCTCTGCCTGAGAAATTATT